>CABEEJ010001672.1:110249-122328 GCA_901482245.1 Timema douglasi
TAGGTTGTTCTGGATAATATAGAAAATAGCATTGTCTCAACATATTCCAGAAACACCGACAAGATAAGAAAGCAGGCATCCACTTTACCTGGGTGTTAGTTGGGATTATCTGACCCTCTACCTCAGCCTGGAATATTACGTTATAATTATCTCTACAATTGGTATGGTCAAAATATACATTTCACACATTATATTTTGCAATGATCATTTCGAAAACATTAATAAAAATTAACGACTGAGCTAGAGTAAAAAAACAAATTCTAAATAACGACATTGTGTACTACAAAATAAGGTAAAATCAAATTTTCAGGGTATACAAAGAACTGTATTTATATACGATTACAAATTGTGTAATTTTACCACCTTTAAAATGCTTAAATATTAAAATTTACTTTTATCTAACATATTGTAAATATTAAATTGTGTACGCCTCATATGAATGTCTGGTATATTAAACTCCCAATATATTAATTGTTCTACCTTAATAATGCTACATGAAAAGCATAAAATATCCCCTTAAGGGGTCAGTCTAGGTACAGTAGCACCATGGCTTCTTTGGTGCTGATTGACAGCTGATGGTTTTCAAAAGTTACCAGACTAAATTATGTATCCCTACGCCAAACCATATGATCTGCAAAAACATGTGTTTGGCAACTGTCACTTTTGACAGTCAAAATGAAGGTATATACCTACATTTTGACTGTCAGAAGTCAGCTGTGAGCTGTCAGTCAGCACCAAAGGAGCCACGTGGATACTGTATCTTGGATGTCACCGAATAGATGTTGCGTTTTGGTTAAATAATGACAAAACCTTTAACAGTACACGAGTTTGGTGTTTACTGGAATGAGCACAAAAACTATTTTCAATTGCCCTAAACGTATATAGACTAGTAGACATAGTTAAAATGTGACATTTTCCAATCTGGGAAATGTCCAAAAATCCACATTGATTGATCATAAAGATCTAACTGCCCGGGAAACAAGCGTAGAATTGATCTTTGTGAATTGAATGATGTAATTTAACAAGAGGGGGTCACAATACTAACTGTATTATTATTAGTACTTTACTCCTCCCCTGTTTGTTCTCCTACCGTTGGACAGCTACATCCAGTAACGTTAAAATCCATTTGGTTACTGGCGTTCATAAATTTCATCTCAACTGTTCTAGTCCAAACCGGATGCAATAGAAGGGGATATCTTGATCGGAGCGTGACGGGGTCGTAAGGTAAAGACTCTGTGTGATGCTGTAATATTATCGGATATCTCGTGGGAACCGGCTACCTTTAGGGAGGCCGCGGGGCCCCCTAAGGGTCCTGGTGACCTACACTCAGACTATCGTCTTTACAGACCTTCCCTCCGTAGTCTTCTGATTTGTCACTTCCTAGAGTCGTCCGTATGTTCCAGAGCGAGAACATTTATCAAAGAACATCGCGTTTAAACTTCTTTTTTTAAATCAAGTGTTGGCTCAGATAACGGAGATATTTCCTGGATCTCTGCAAACAATTTAGTTACTACCCGCCTCGGTGGCATAGTTAGCTAACGCGCTAGTCGTGTTGAGCTCGACTGCTAAGGACGGGGAGATCGAGGTTCGAATCTCGGTCGGGTGAACTGGGGTGGTTTTTCCTAAATGGTTTTTCAATCTATTTTCACATAAATTCGGTGTACATTCACTTTATAAGTGCTACCTTTCTCCTCCCTATCATATATTATTATTATTAGCACCGCATCTTACTACCCGTTCGGGTTGTACGCACTTACGCTAATGTGTAATGGTAGGGTGATTGTGAAATGAAATGGAGGACCTACAGTTTAACGTGGAATCCGAACCACGGTGGAGGCCTGGCATTCCCCACATTCACAAGATGTCTTGTCAGAGGTGAAGGAAGGGTTTGGTAATCAGATAAATCTGTGCCGGGACCGAGGATTGAACCCCGGACCCCCAGCACAGAAGTCCGACACCTTCCTCCTAGACCACCAGGTCACCCCCTATCATATAAATTGTAGATATGCGGATAGCACGGACAAGTGGTAAAGGCCATTTCACACTGGCATCAACGGTGTCCGTAGAATCCGTGGTTGGACGTCCGCTTCCCAACTTATCGAATGGGGCAATTCACACTGACGTCCACGGCATCACACAACGATCGAGGTGTCCGTGGTGCGGATGTTTTCAGATCACTCTACGAGCGATCGTTAGAGCGTCCGCGTGGACGTTTTGGACTGAGCATGCGCAGTGGCGGTTTGAAGAGCACGTGGTCGCCTACATTACACTACAGTATAGCAGTATAGTTTTTGTAGTAATCAAAAATGTCCGCGGACGTTTGGTTGCAGTGTGAATTAGCACGTCCATGGGAATTAATTTCGTCCACGATCATCGTGGACACCGTGGATGCCAGTGTGAAATGCCCTTAAGACATGGGTCCCAATAAAAAAAAACACTGCACAGTAATAATGATTAAGATACAAGCCTATATTAAATAAACACTAATTAAAGCTTTATTTCCTTTCTACAGCTTTTAATACCCGTAAGGTACTTGCGTAAGGAGGAGCGGGGAGGGTTTTTAAGAAAGGACACCTTAGCACACCCGCCAAAGATTTGCATATCAACCTCCACGACACTATCAGGATGAAACAGACGAACCTTACGCCTTTGCTCGCGTGCTCCTCAATGTGGGTTCTTAGAAATGTAAAATAAACGTAAATATAGTAGGATTCTCGTAGGAAATTTTTTTAGAAACCCGAGCGTATTTTTTGGCAGTCAACTAACGCTAACTTCAGTGGCCGCATGGTCTAAGGAGCTACTCTCGCAACATACTATATTGTCGATGACAGGGAGATCATGGTTCGAATCCCGGTCGAGTATACTGAGTATATTATTTTCTAAATGGTCTCCCATTCTCTCTCTCTCCAGGCAAATGCGGGTACACTTCATCTAAATTAATCCTCCCGTATCCCTAACCCATTAGCGTAATTAGTACATAAGCGTATAAACCAAATGGGTAGTAAGATGCGGTGATATAAACTATTGATAGCATCTTACTATATTATTAGTATTATTTGATGGGTATTGATAATATCTACCAATCAAGGGCGTAGAAAAGGGAGACATGGAAAGAGTAGGGGGCACAGTTACGTAAACAAACTTTCATTGGCTAAGTATATTACCATTTTCTAGAGGCTCCCTCTTAGGAAAATTACCCTTTCACGCCCTTGCTATAAAAAAAAATGGCAACTGCCCACCACATATCTTGACGTATGAATACTTGAAAATGGGCCTAATAGCTTTTCTAGATGTCAAATAAGGCCCTTTATATGAAAATAGTACTGTATTATTATTATTATTTAGCACCGCGTCTTACTACCAGTTCGGGTTATACGCTTTAAGTACTAATTACACTAATGGATTAGGAATTGGGAAGGTTTAATTAGAGGAACTGAACCCGCATTTGGGTGGAGGGAGAGTTGAAAACCATTTAGGAAAAACCAGCCCCAGTTCACCCGACCAAGATTCGAACCTCGATCTCCCCATCCTCAGCAGTGGAGCTCAACAAGAAACTAGCGCATTAGCCAACTACGCCATCGAGAATAGTACTGAAACATTTTCTTTAATGTTGACTAAATCAATTTGTTTGTCCGTATTGAAATAAGAGTCAGGATGGCCGAGCGGTCTAAGGCGCTGCGTTCAGGTCGCAGTCCACTTCTGTGGGCGTGGGTTCGAATCCCACTTCTGACATTTGTTTTAATATATCTCTTTACTGAACATTTCATTATTTTATTTAAATGTTGTTTTCAGTAGTGTTTTAATGAAAACACATAAGGCCTATACACACAATTAGTTTAAAAAATTTAACTCATGGTTGATATTTTATATAACATAGCTAGGTTACCTCTACGTCAGTAGACACACCCTCAAGAACAAGAGCTAAGCTACCTCTACGTCAGTAGACACACCCTCAAGCACAAGAGCTAGGTTACCTCCACGTCAGTAGGCACACCCTCAAGCACAAGAGATAAGCTATCTCCACGTCAGTAGGCACACCCTCAAGCACAAGAGCTAGGTTACCTCCACGTCAGTAGGCACACCCTCAAGCACAAGAGCTAAGCTACCTCTACGTCAGTAGACACACCCTCAAGCACAAGAGCTAGGTTACCTCCACGTCAGTAGGCACACCCTCAAGCACAAGAGATAAGCTATCTCCACGTCAGTAGGCACACCCTCAAGCACAAGAGCTAGGTTACCTCCACGTCAGTAGGCACACCCTCAAGCACAAGAGCAAAGCTACCTCCACGTCAGTAGGCACACCCTCAAGCACAAGAGCTAAGCTACCTCCACGTCAGTAGACACACCCTCAAGAACAAGAGCTAAGCTACCTCCACGTCAGTAGGCACATCCTCAAGCACAAGAGCTAAGCTACCTCCACGTCAGTAGGCACACCCTCAAGAACAAGAGCTAAGCCACCTCCACGTCAGTAGACACACCCTCAAGAACAAGAGCTAAGCTACCTCCACGTCAGTAGGCACATCCTCAAGCACAAGAGCTAAGCTACCTCCACGTCAGTAGGCACACCCTCAAGAACAAGAGCTAAGCCACCTCCACGTCAGTAGACACACCCTCAAGAACAAGAGCTAAGCTACCTCCACGTCAGTAGGCACATCCTCAAGCACAAGAGCTAAGCTACCTCCACGTCAGTAGGCACACCCTCAAGAACAAGAGCTAAGCCACCTCCACGTCAGTAGACACACCCTCAAGAACAAGAGCTAAGCTACCTCCACGTCAGTAGGCACATCCTCAAGCACAAGAGCTAAGCTACCTCCACGTCAGTAGGCACACCCTCAAGAACAAGAGATAAGCCACCTCCACGTCAGTAGACACACCCTCAAGAACAAGAGCTAAGCTACCTCCACGTCAGTAGGCACATCCTCAAGCACAAGAGCTAAGCTACCTCCACGTCAGTAGACACACCCTCAAGAACAAGAGCTAAGCTACCTCCACGTCAGTAGGCACATCCTCAAGCACAAGAGCTAAGCTACCTCCACGTCAGTAGACACACCCTCAAGAACAAGAGCTAAGCTACCTCCACGTCAGTAGGCACATCCTCAAGCACAAGAGCTAAGCTACCTCCACGTCAGTAGACACACCCTCAAGAACAAGAGCTAAGCTACCTCCACGTCAGTAGGCACATCCTCAAGCACAAGAGCTAAGCTACCTCCACGTCAGTAGACACACCCTCAAGAACAAGAGCTAAGCTACCTCCACGTCAGTAGGCACATCCTCAAGCACAAGAGCTAAGCTACCTCCACGTCAGTAGACACACCCTCAAGAACAAGAGCTAAGCTACCTCCACGTCAGTAGGCACATCCTCAAGCACAAGAGCTAAGCTACCTCCACGTCAGTAGACACACCCTCAAGAACAAGAGCTAAGCTACCTCCACGTCAGTAGGCACATCCTCAAGCACAAGAGCTAAGCTACCTCCACGTCAGTAGACACACCCTCAAGAACAAGAGCTAAGCTACCTCCACGTCAGTAGGCACATCCTCAAGCACAAGAGCTAAGCTACCTCCACGTCAGTAGACACACCCTCAAGAACAAGAGCTAAGCTACCTCCACGTCAGTAGGCACATCCTCAAGCACAAGAGCTAAGCTACCTCCACGTCAGTAGGCACACCCTCAAGAACAAGAGATAAGCCACCTCCACGTCAGTAGACACACCCTCAAGAACAAGAGCTAAGCTACCTCCACGTCAGTAGGCACATCCTCAAGCACAAGAGCTAAGCTACCTCCACGTCAGTAGACACACCCTCAAGAACAAGAGCTAAGCTACCTCCACGTCAGTAGGCACATCCTCAAGCACAAGAGCTAAGCTACCTCCACGTCAGTAGACACACCCTCAAGAACAAGAGCTAAGCTACCTCCACGTCAGTAGGCACATCCTCAAGCACAAGAGCTAAGCTACCTCCACGTCAGTAGACACACCCTCAAGAACAAGAGCTAAGCTACCTCCACGTCAGTAGGCACATCCTCAAGCACAAGAGCTAAGCTACCTCCACGTCAGTAGACACACCCTCAAGAACAAGAGCTAAGCTACCTCCACGTCAGTAGGCACATCCTCAAGCACAAGAGCTAAGCTACCTCCACGTCAGTAGACACACCCTCAAGAACAAGAGCTAAGCTACCTCCACGTCAGTAGGCACATCCTCAAGCACAAGAGCTAAGCTACCTCCACGTCAGTAGACACACCCTCAAGAACAAGAGCTAAGCTACCTCCACGTCAGTAGGCACATCCTCAAGCACAAGAGCTAAGCTACCTCCACGTCAGTAGACACACCCTCAAGAACAAGAGCTAAGCTACCTCCACGTCAGTAGGCACATCCTCAAGCACAAGAGCTAAGCTACCTCCACGTCAGTAGACACACCCTCAAGAACAAGAGCTAAGCTACCTCCACGTCAGTAGGCACATCCTCAAGCACAAGAGCTAAGCTACCTCCACGTCAGTAGACACACCCTCAAGAACAAGAGCTAAGCTACCTCCACGTCAGTAGGCACATCCTCAAGCACAAGAGCTAAGCTACCTCCACGTCAGTAGACACACCCTCAAGCACAAGAGCTAAGCTACCTCCACGTCAGTAGGCACATCCTCAAGCACAAGAGCTAAGCTACCTCCACGTCAGTAGACACACCCTCAAGAACAAGAGCTAAGCTACCTCCACGTCAGTAGGCACATCCTCAAGCACAAGAGCTAAGCTACCTCCACGTCAGTAGGCACACCCTCAAGAACAAGAGATAAGCCACCTCCACGTCAGTAGACACACCCTCAAGAACAAGAGCTAGGCTACCTCCACGTCAGTAGGCACATCCTCAAGTACAAGAGCTAAGCTACCTCCACGTCAGTAGGCACATCCTCAAACACAAGAGCTAGGCTACCTCCACGTCAGTAGATACATCCTCAAGAACAAGAGCTAAGCTACCTCCACGTCAGTAGACACATCCTCAAGCACAAGAGCTAAGCTACCTCCACGTCAGTAGATACATCCTCAAGTACAAGAGTTAAGCTACCTCCACGTCAGTAGACACACCCTCAAGCACAAGAGCTAATCTACAGTAGCCCCGTGGCTTCTTTAGTGCTGACTGATAACTGACATCTGACAGTCAACATTTAGGTATATACCTAAATTTTGACTGTCGGAAGTGACCACTGCTAAACACATGTTTTTGCAGATAATATAGTTCGGCATAGGGATACATAATTTAGTCTGGTAATTTTTCAAAGCCGTCAGCTGTGAGCTGTCAGTCAGCACCAAAGAAGTCAAGGGGCTACTGTACCACACTGGGATTGGAACTCTAGCATCTCACAGGTGGTTGGTCAACACCTGAACGTGTTCGACCCCGTTAGAGAGCTAACCACCTGAATCCAGTCCCACAGGAAGTTCACATTCTTGCAGACGACGATTAAAACCCCTTAGTACCGTTCAGTGGAAGATCGTAATATTGTGTTGTTTAAGAGCCGAACCGGGAGACTGGTTACAGAGGAAACCTTTGGGATTGTTTTAATGATAGCCTTCAGTAGGATTGTTAAACTGGCGGAGGTATAAAGCTTCTTTACACGCACACAGCAATAAACCTTCATGGGCCACACCGAGGTTAAATATTATTTTATAAGGACTCCGGGCGTGCGGTATAAATGTCAAGATCATTTAGTATGGTTAGCTGGAGATACATCGGGGTTGTAGTCCCATCGGGGTAAACTGGGGTGGATTTTTTTGTAATGGTTTTCCACTTTCCCTTTGCACAAATGAGGGTGCATTTACTTTAAATTCTACCTTCCTCACATACTCTAAAATAGTGTGTGTGTGAATATATATATATATATATATAATAGAATATAACTATTTTAATTCAAAGTTCAAGGGATTGCTAAAATAATTCGAGATATTCAATATTCGAATTAATAAGTTTCATGAGTAGGCCTATTTAGGAAGTTTATTATTATTATTATTATTAGCACCGCATCTTACTACCCGTTCGGGTTATACGCACTTAAGCTAATGTGTCATGGTAGGGTGATTGTGAGATGAAATGGAGGACCTACAGTTTAACGTGGAATCCGAACCACGGTGGAGGCCTGGCAATTCTCCACATTTACAAGTTGTGATTAATACACGTCCTGTCAGAGGTTAAGAAAGGGTTTGGCAATCAGACAAATCTGTGCCGGGACCGAGGATTGAACCCCGGATCTCCAACACAGGAGTCCGACACCTCACCCATAGACCACCAGGTCACCCACAATAAATCAATAACCACAAACTATGTCACATATAAATAAACACACATTTTATATACGCTGTATAACATACACACACACACACATAAATACATATATAAAAAAAACAAGAAAGATTCAAACACAAAATATAAAAACTTGTAAAAACTAACATACGAAAATTGCAGACCTAAATCAAAATTGATGAAGGTTGAGCGAATCCATCCCCTATATTAGGCAACCAGCTCGCCACCGGTGAATAATTACCCGCTTTCTCATTTACCCTGTGTCATTAGCTAACTTCTACTCTATTTGACATCCTCAGAAAATGGGGCGGTTTAATAAAGTTCATTAGTTAAGGTTTGAAATGAGTACCAACTAGAAAAAAAATTACACTATATAGGCTTCAAATTATCCAAATATTTCTTTCTAAAATTCGAATTAAATGTTATTTTTTACCATTGATTTAAATAGAAATTTCATGAGAAATCATGATGGGTTCGAACTATCCCATTTTTTCGAAATAACCAATGTTGAATTAGCCAAATCCTACAGAATATATATTATTTGAAAAGTGTAACGTAACAAGTGGGATTCACTTCAATGCTGGACAGGAGAGACAAAAACAATGAAGAGTTCATTAAAAATGTGTCCCATTTGACCTTGTTTCCAAGCTATAGTGATGTTAGTACTCCAGTAATGTGGAGCGGCTCGGCTTTATAGTAAATGCTTAAAATGTCCACCGTCGAACTGAATGCAAGCTTGCAATAGTCGTGTCGTAGAATGCTACACTCTTTCGAAAATAGATTGTAACGCAAGATTCAGGCTGAAATTACAGTAGCCCCATGACTTCTTTGGTGCTGACTGACAGCTAAAAGCTTTGAAAAGTTACCAGACCAAATTATGTATCTCTACGCCGAACCATATGATCTGAAAAAAACATGTGTTTAGCAGCTGTCACTTCTGACAATCAAAATGTAGGTATATACCTAAATGTTGACTGTCTGAAGTCAGCTGTGAGCTGTCAGTCAACACCAAAGAAGCCGTGGGGCTACTGTAGCCATTTTGATCACTCGTTAGATAGGTGAAACAAAATAATTTACATTGCTACAGAAACATAATGGGAAATTAAGAGCATATTATCGCACCAAAGAACGTACGTGAGATAAAACAATAATTTTTTTCTTTTATTTATTTGAGTTATTCAACGTGCACTTTCTGAACCGACTGATTATTTCGGTACACGAGAATTTCTATGAGCGAGAGTGAAAGGGCCTACCAATTTCGCCGGGAAGGGTATTTTCGCATACCTTTCAGCGTTCTTTTATATACCACAATCGACATGGGGACCGAGGGTTTTACTTCACCTCCGAAGGAAGTTGTGCTACGGATTTGTATCGCTCAAGAAAAATCCATCAACTCCAGCTGGGTCCTGAGCTGAGCACTTTACCCCAAGAACACCGAGGTCGACTTCGATGCGGGGCGAGGGGGGCTATCGATCATAAAAAAACACTTTTTATTTTTAATAATGTGAACGGACAATTAACCAGCAACCACTACTTTTTGTTGTTGTATGGGAGGTCTTAGTAAAGAGTGCGTATGTATCACCCGCCAATAACACCTCTTCCCTCCCCCCCTTCATTTGGTAAGGTTTATAACCCCTGCGTGAGACACAAAGTCTCGAGTGACGTCACAAGTATACGCGAAACTCGTTTCTTCTGCCGGTTTGCGAATCTTTTTTGGCCCTGGTCCAGCCGACCATTCGCCCCTCACACCTCTCGCGGAACAAACCTGTTTCCTCCTTTTGCAGGTGATGTACACTACAATTTTCATAAGAAAACACTTTTACAAAATGCAAACATGTTACATTTTTGCGGCCAACGTTTACCATATTTTACATTATCAACGTAATTTCATAAATCCCGTTTACCATCTATCAAAATATACAGTCGCAGATCATATGACTCGAGGTATGAGTACGTGAAAGTAGATCTAGTAACTTTTATAGCTGTCAGATAGGTCCCTTCTTATGGAAACGGGACTCTTTAAATATAAAAATAAAAGATTTGCTTACATGAGACTCGAAGAAGGTTGGCTGTAAGACTCGAGGTGAGGATGAAGTCACCGTGAGTTAGGCCCGAGGCTGATGCGTTCCTAAGAGGTGGGAAGTTTCTTGGAATCCTTTTTTTTTGTTGGTAGACATAATAATGTTTTTTTTAAATGTTGTTTAGTGCATTGACTCTAAGCATGCACTCTGAAAAGTAAAAAGCTTACCTTGCTTGGTTATTCTATGGTGTGCAGAAGTGGTTCACAAATTCCTTGGTAGTCATCCCCTTGGGATGCCGTGATAGTTCTATAAGAATTATATGATATTTCCTTAAAGGCGCCGTGATATTCCTCTATGAATTATATGATATTTCCCTAAAGGTGTCGTGATATTCCTCTATGAATTATATTATATTTCCCTAAAGGTGCCGTGATAGTCCTCTATGAATTATATTATATTTCCCTAAAGGTGCCTTAATAGTCCTATAAGAATTATATGATAATTCCCTAAAGGTGCCGTTATAGTCCTATAAGTATTATATGATAATTCCCTAAAGGTGCCGTGATAGTCCTATAATAATTATATAATAATTCCCTAAGGGTTCCGTGATAGTCTTATAGGAATTATAAGATATTTCTCTAAAGGTGCCGTGATAGTCCTATAAGAATAATTTTATATTTCCCTAAAGGTGCCGTGATAGTCCTATAAGAGTGCCGTAACACTCCACTAAGGGACAGGTGTATCGTGAAAGTCCTATAGTAGTGCCTTCATAATCTCCTTAGGGGTGCTGTAATTGTCCCTTAAGGGTGCCTTGACAGTTCCCTAAAGGTACAGTAACAATCTCCTATAGATTTCTTGATATCCCCCTAGGTATGTCTTGATAGTTCCATAGGCATGTCATGATAGTCCCTTAAAGGTGCTTTGATAGTTCCCTAAAGGGACAATGAAAAATAAGGAAATCCTTAATTAAGTTTACAAGTAGGTATGGCACAAAATAAATCTTGTTTTTGTTAGGATTCATTTAGTGTTTCTACGGTAAAATTGTTATCAAACAAAAGAGTATTTTTTATTTTGAGTACGTCCCCAAGCAAGGGTTCCCTTAAAGTACAACCCTTTGACATCAAGGGTGCCGTGAAATATTTAATAAAGGGATGTATCAAAACTTAAAATGTGCGGTCGTAAAAAGGTTGAAATACATCTGTGTGAACCTATAATGTATAGACATAGTGTAATCAATCAAGGTTAAGACTGCTACATTTCTAGGTAAATGTAATGTAAACTGTACCAAGTACAAATTTAGAAATAGTATAAGGGCGAGCGGGGGACACATATATATTTAATGGAGAAACATTTGCGTGAGTTGGTAGGCATATTTTTCCACTACACGCGTCCTTCTTGCCAATTGCCTTGCCCAGTGGCCATTGCCCAACCCTACAACCTCCCCTACCCCTGCCCACACTTCCATTAGTCTTTAAAAAAAATCAAATACCCTACCTAGGTGGGGCAAGTGCCCCCTATACCCCCCTTAAATTCGCGCTTGCACATTACGGTATATGGGAATTTAATATTTTATTATTATTATTATTAGCACCGCGTCTTACTACCCGTTCGGGTTATACGCACTTACGCTAATGTGTAATGGTAGGGTGATTGTGAGATGAAATGAAGGACCTACAGTTTAACGTGGGATCCGAACCACGGTGGAGGCCTGGCATTCCCCACATTCACAAGATGTCTTGTCAGAGGTGAAGGAAGGGTTTGGTAATCAGATAAA
>CABEEJ010001673.1:2891-17992 GCA_901482245.1 Timema douglasi
CCCCCCCCTATCCTACCACGTCTCACCACCCGTTTGAGCTATACACTTTTTAATTACGGTGATAGGGTAGGGATGAGAAAGATAGAATTTAGATGAAACGTTCCCGCATTGACGTGCAGAGAGTGTGTGAGAAAGTGTGAATTCATTTAGGAAAAACATCCTCAGTACACACGTCCAGGCTTCGAACCCCAACCTCTCCATCACTAGCAAACAGTTGAAGTATGATTTTAATGACTATTGGACACGGATAATCGATCAACAATTAGATACATATGTTACAAAATATTTCAGGTAATGTTAAAATACTCTAGTAGGCTTAAATTATGTTTGAATTCATTCACATATAGCGATTGTTGCAAGAATAGGGTGTTAAATGTCATGTGCTGTCTTAGGTTAAATTTGTTTGTAATTCGAGTGGCGAGTCGAAACAAGCTATGGTTTGGAAAGTGCGCGTTGAATCACTTTGTATTATTTCTAAAACAGGCCTAGTGGTATTCTATAAGTGCTAATTTGCTTATTATTTTGGGGATACATTCAAGTAGGCCTACTGTAGTGTTTTTTTTTCTCAAATTGAAGATAGTTCAATGTCTCTTTGGGTTGATTTGTTTAAAGAACTACTATAGTCTCGGTTTTCCACTCTCCCTCCACGCAAATGCGAGTTCACTTCCTCTAATTCAACCTTCCCAATTCCTAATCCATTAGAGTAATTGGTACTTAAAGCGTATAACCCGAACGGGTAGTAAGACGCGGTGTTTAAATATTATTATTATTATAACTATAGTCTCACTGTGGATCCACATGTTCGCCGAAAAACAAGCGCAGAACAGAAACGTGGTCACGTGACGAGCTCTAAGCCAATCACAAGATTGGCGCTTAGTCGGCATGAGCGGTTACGCTAAAGTTTAACTCGTATCTACTTCGCCCGCTCTGCCTGACGTTCGACACAGGACAACCAATCAAATCTCAAGACCAACCATCTCAGATCAGTGCGCGTGCGCATTTGTCAACGCATGCGCTCTACAGCCAGAAGCAATCACATCTTCGTTGGCCGTTGTGAGGAGATTGGAAATAACCCGTTAATGTAAAGCATGAGTATCGGTGTATTGTATTGTGGTAATACAAAGCACTTTAATTTTAAAACATATATAGGGACAACTAACCTATCTAAAATATATGTTTATACACTAGATAATAAAATGTGTTGATAATCAGCTGTTTTAAGTTAGCTTTGCAATGCATCATGGGTGTACATGCAACATGTTAATCGCTGCGCCCCTGAGGCAGATTCTGCTTTCTATTTTCTGCGAACGTTTGGATATCAAGCTTTGGAGTTGATCCCTTGTTGCAGAGATACGACTAAAGTATTTTCTAGGTCACCGAACCAAATCTCCTCTGCGTAGACTTACTTATGTCGTGTTATATTCTCGTTATTCAAGAAATGTGTTTTTACAGGTTGGTAACACCGGCCGGTGAACATGATCGGCACATTTATTTTTATCATCCATCACGTGGTACTTAAGTTGCAGGACTACGGGAACAAACCCCTCCCATTCATCTACCTCTACTCATTAATTATTATTATTATTATTATTATTATTAGCACCGCGTCTTACTAACCGTTCGCGTTATACGCACTTACGCTAATGTGTGATGGTAGGGTGATTGTGAGATGAAATGGAGGACCTACAGTTTAACGTGGAATCCGAACCACGGTGGAGACCTGGCATTCCTCACATTCACAAGATGTCTTGTCAGATGTGAAGGAAGGGTTTGGTAATCAGATAAATCTGTGCCGGGACTGAGGATTGAACCCCGGCAGCCAGCACAGAAGTCTAACACCTTACCCCTAGACCGCCAGGTCACCTACTCATTAATTACATTGATGGGCACACAAAATGATAATATATTTCATTGGTATGTGTCATGATAAATTACTGAGCTGAGGACCTCGGGTTCGAATCTTGGCAAGGGCCGAACCATTTATCATCGATGTAATTGGGGTTTCCATTAATCAGAGTGATCATTTGATGGCCGGGGGACTGGACGCTGTGTCTGTTCTATGGTCAAGTCAGTTTGAAAGTGGTGGGCTGATACATTTAGTTAAGAAAAACTACGTAGAGTACCCCCAAGTTATGAATTTATATTTCTACAGGTGACCTGGTGGTCTAAGGGTAAGGTGTCAGACTTCTATGCTGGGGGTCCAGGGTTCAATCCTTGGTCCTGGCACAGATATATCTGATTGCCAAACCCTTCCTTCACCTCTGACAAGACGTGTATTAATCACACCTTGTGAATATTAGGAGTGCCAGGCCTCCACCATGGTTCGGATTCCACGTTAAACTGTAGGTCCTTCATTTCATCTCACAATCACCCTACCATTACACAATTAGCGGAAGTGCGTATAACCCGAACGGGTAGTAAGACGTGGTGCTGGTAATAATAATAATAATAATAATCATCTATATTTCTTTTTTAAGGGACTTAAAATAATAACAGTGAATACATTTAAGCGTGGACTTGTAATTAGGCTTCCCTACCCACTCGGTCACTGGAACGGGCTGGAGTATTAGTTCCGTCGACGGGCAATCGATCACCCGTACCACCAACATACGGCCCTCACGGAGAACAATGCCAGGATGAAGGTCACAGTTAGATCAGCTGTTCTAGTGCAGGGGGGCGCGACCTCTCGGCTGGAGCGATACACCCCCTCGTACGAGTTCAGGACAATTAGGTAACATAAATATACCTATATAGTCTATACGGTTTGGGACATATATATGCTGACCGCAAATAAAATCCGACATTCTTTTATCTATTTTTTTCCTGGTGAGGATTCGTTCCTAAGCAACACCCTTAAAAGATATTATTAATTATGTATAAAGTTCATCAGTAATAGTGACTCGTAAATGTCTAAAGTGTGCCATTAAATAAGTGTAAAAAAACCATTGTTTCAATTTAGTTTAACGACAGATCTACGTGTTGGTCTCTAATTGGATTCCAACTTTTGATTTTTCGGATTAACGCCAATTAAGGTATTGGAATAGTTTAGCAGAAATTCATAAACTCCAGAAACCAAGTGGGTGTATAACGTTACTGGGTGTATCTGTCCGTCACCAGGGGAACAAACAGGAGAGGAGGAAAATACAAATTACGATTCAATTTGTGTTTTTACTTCACTATTAGAGTACATCATTCGATATCTATTATACTCTCCTATACCAGCTATATTCCATTCACGGTAGGAATTACTCTCTGAAAGGTATTTTTTCCTACCAATATCCTACTATATAGTAGATTTATGGTAGGAGAAAAAGGCCTTTCAGAAGTCAATTCCTACGGTGAATGGAATATACCTTTCGTTTCTCGGGCATTTAGGTCTTAATCAACCGAAATATATTGATTTTTTTTTACTTTTCAGAGTGGAAAATGCCAAATTTTAAACTATGTTTACAAGTCTTGATAGATGCAAAATGTCATAGAAAGTTATTATTATTATTATTATTATTAGCACCACGTCTTACTACCCGTTCGGGTTATACGCACTTACGCTAATGTGTAATTTTAGGGTGATTGTGAGATGAAATGGAGGACCTACAGTTTAACGTGGAATCCGAACCACGGTGTAGGCCTGGCATTCCCCACATTCACAAGTTGTGATTAATACACGTCTTGTCGGAGGTGAAGGAAGGGTTTGGCAATCAGATAAATCCGTACCGGGAACGAGGATTGAACCCCGGACCCCAGAACAGAAGTCTGACACCTTACCCCTAGACCACTCAAAGAAAGTAGTTTTGTGTTAATTCCATTAATGACCAAGATTGTGTACTGTTAAAGGTTTTTGTAAATATTTAACCTAAGCGCAACATCTGATTGGCAATATCTCAGCTACTTTAGGCATCCCCCTTAAAATAAAAAAGTTTTGGGTCTGGATGTTTCTCCCCCTCCCTTATTCTTGCGTGTATTCTATCGAAGCTTCTAGTAGGCAGACCAACAAAGCGACGTCTGGGAACGTAGACCAGACCACAGGAGCCAAAGATACATACGTCTTCTCTTGATCAAAGGTGTGAAGAGTTACTTATATTAGTTCACTGATAATAAAAAGAACCACTTCCTATATATGGTTGGCGCCACACGTACAGTGCCACGAATTATAACACATGTCTTTTTTTTTTATTATGATTGAATTTTCTTCGTAATCTTACATTTACTTTTAATGACTAATGTGGAATACTAGTTTCTTAAGATATTATTTACTCACACATATATTCTCATTAAATTTAGATGTTGCCGAGGAATACAGTCTAATTTAGATTGGAACAAATTTTTTTTGAAAGTTAAAACATTTACTCTATAACAATTTTTTTTAAAAATATGTTAAGTAACATTATGTCATAGATCTTTGATAGATCATATCAGAACCTATAAAATAACACTAATAATATTGTGAAATAATATCACTTTTGACAGCAATTAATCATAATAATAATAATAATATTTAGCACCGCGTCTTACTACCCGTTCGGAATATACACTTTAAGTACTAATTACGCTAATGGATTAGGAATTGTGAAGTTTGAATTAGAGGAAGTTAACCCGCATTTGCGTGGAGGGAGAGTGGAAAATCATTTTAGGAAAAACCACCCCCAGTTCACCCGACCGAGATTCGAACCTCGATTTCCCCGTCCTCAGCAGTCTAGCTCAACACGACAAGAGCGACCGACGTGACGCGACGCGGGTTTTGACAGCAATTAAATGTATTTGTGTATTTTCTTTAAGTTTCTTCCTACCAAAGTCACATTAAACTTTCACTGTAAATATGAGATGTCCAACAGACTATTCGTAAGAGAGGTAAAAATCTATGCAAGTTTGGAAAATGGTATGACATATTTCTCAAAGCTCGATCTAACGATCTACACTTAAAATAATGATTGACAGTTATTTAAATTTGAATCGAAGTTTATCATCTTTTCATAGAGGTGTATTTACACTCGTAAGACGTGTGTATTGACAATACAATTGTTACAATGGTCAAACAACGTTTTATAAAATAAGACTTTGTTCCATTGTCCGGTATTTTATTGGCCACCCCTTATCCATGATTTCAATTAAACGGTAGTAAGTATTCGGGGACGTCAGAGCTTGAATCCCGGCTAGGTATACTTGAGGTGTCTGAAAAAAAATCATAAATGTGGTTTTATTCCTCCTATACACAAATGTGGGTACATTCCATCTACATTTTACATTAATCATTTCAATACTATTGTTGTAAATACTGTATTTGATGAAATATTTTTGTTTATTTGTCCTGTTATAATAATGACATATTTCCTTTTGCTTCCGATAAATTTCTTTGAACATTTCTTTTTTTGCTAGCAATGGTATTTTCTTTTTTTTGTAATAACAATTACAAATATCGCGTAACCAGAATACATACTCGGGTTAACTCATTTATGAGCTATTAGCTCACTGGAAATAGTTTGGACAGCCCTGCTTGTCTCCCTCCCCCTCCCTGAATTACTCCGTCAGGCTACGCCACTGTTATTTGAGATAAGACACCCCCTGAGTAGCCACGATAAGACAGTAATTTGATAACGGGCTAACTTTGTAATCGCACCTATGAACTGTTGTCAGTCATAATATTACACTCTGTAGAGCAGTTGCTTCAATCCAGAAGGTTCATTTTAAGAGCGTGGCCACATGACAATCAACTCTGTGATACAGTCAGCTAGAAATAATAAATTTACACTAACACTACCGCACGTGGACTAGTTCGGATTAATCATTAATGGAGATAAAGAGTTAATAGATGTCCCTAGTACTGAACATTGTTGAAATATTAAATTATATTTGGGTAAAAACTGCATGGGGAAAGGCCGTTTTTGACAATTTTAGAACGTCTTCCCAGATAACCACTGTGGATAAATCTTCATTCTGTCATAACAGGGACACACTGTAGTGATTAAAAAAGAAACTTTGTCGCTTTGTCCCCCATCGTCACCGCGGAAAATTTCGAGTAATCGTTCAAATACGAGTGCAGTGAACACTTTTAGCAAATTTAGCGTTTTGGAAAATTTTTCCTTATATTTCCTCCGGAAAATTTTCCAAAACTGAAAATTTTCAATTATTATTTCTGTATAATAATTTCAACTGATTAAATAGAACACTAATGTAATCGATATATATATATATATAAAAATATCCCAAATGTCAATGTTTATACTTAAGATTAGTTTCTCCAGAGGGCGTTATCACCAGAAACATAATCAAATGAGCTTCGGTGGTCACATGGTCTAACGCGCTATTCTCGCAATAGACTAGACTGCCGATGACAGGGAGATTGGTGTTCGATATCAGTCAGTTGTGCACTGAGAATGGGTTTTTCCTAATAGTTTTCCACTTTCACGGGTGCAATTTCTCTAAATTAAACCTTCCTCATCCCTAACACATTGGCGTAATTAATACATAGGTGTACAAACCGAGCGGATAGTAAGACGCGGGGCTAAAAAAAAGTCGTAAGGACACAAATGAATGCGAGCCTTTGTCGAACAGCTATGTTCATAAATCATACTTCAATATTTTATCATCAATAAGTTAATTAAAATAATTTTAAGGTTGGCCCGAAATTTGTCTACCCCCTATCCTCCGTGGTTCCTATCAAGATTTACCCTGCACTCTTCTTACAACCCACTCGTCTCTTAACACACTATAGTTTGAAATACAATAGGCTCTAGGCGCCAACCCCAACAATTTATCCCTTCTCCCGGAAGCCGCCACTGCGGAAAATTTTCATATATAATCGTAGGTATTTTCTTTTCCCTTTTACTCCCATGTAACCGGTCCCACACTATTATCGAAACAGGACGAATGTTTCGGCCAAATATTCGCCTACATTCGTCACTCTTATTCTGTCATGAAACCTACACGAATATTCGCCTTCTGTAGACCTCACACAATTCTCGCGAATGTCTACCCCGAATATTCGAACAAATCATTCACTTGGGCGATAGTCGGCTGCCAATGCACAAAGGACCGCGCTAATGATGGCATCACTTCTGTTGCTGCAGTTATTATACTATAGTGTATTGTTATCGCAGCGTGGTAAGCACAGAAAACCCGGAAGAAGAAGTAGTATACTCCATTCACGGTAGGAATTGACCTCTGAAAGGTCTTTTTTCCTACCAATATCCTACTATATAATAGATTTCTGGTAGGGAAAAAGGCCTTTCAGAAAACAACTCCTACAGGTGAACGGTCTTTATGTGGTGGATGGTAGCTCTCAACAAGAGTGGAACATGGTACTGACCAAAGCATATCTAATTGGTGTTAGCAAAACAATTACCAGTTCATTAAATACGACTAGTATTTAATGTTACATTATATGGTACGATACAACATAATAAATAAATGGCTAAGCATTAAATGAACTAACCCAACAATTCTACATTAGCTACAATGATATAACTATTACAGTGCCCAGGGTTTACTCAACTATACAAGAACTCGACCTTTGTAACTTTGGTTTACTGACGAGACAGGAACTCGACCCTTGTAACTTTGGTTTACTGACGAGACAGGAACTCGAACCTTGTAACTTTGGTTTACTGATGAGATAGGAACTCGAACCTTGTAACTTTGGTTTACTGACGAGATAGGAACTCGACCCTTGTAACTTTGGTTTACTGACGAGACAGGAACTCGAACCTTCTAACTTTGGTTTACTGACGAGACAGGAACTCAGACCCTTGTAACTTTGGTTTACTGACGAGACAGGAACTCGACCCTTGTAACTTTGGTTTACTGACGAGACAAGAACTCGACCCTTGTAACTTTGGTTTACTCACTAGTCGCTGGTTTAAATCCAATCCTGTTTACATTTTTAAAATGCATAATTTCAGCCCGACTGAATGAATCACAATAAAAGTAAATATTATTCAAGATGGTTTTAATCATTTATTGCAATCTGAGATTATATATTTTGCGGAGGTTTTCCCATTGAATTATCTATGGCATAATATATGTGTTCAAAAATGGTAATATTTATACTAAATATAACACAATTGTGTATTAACAGAAACACATTGGTAACTTCTCAAATAGCATTTTAGGTGCCCACTTCACACGTAAGTTTTATCTCCCAGTACAAGTGACGGGAAAAGTTATTGATTGAGCAAGAAGGTCACTCAACTTGAAATACTGGACAACCCTGAAACGTCAAGGAATTTCACTGACCTGTAAAACGTTAGGAAAATTTTAGAAATATGTGGAAACTGTTCTTTTAACTGTGAGACATTTAATAGAAACGAACACGTACTAATCCAAACCAAACTTGTATTCATTATTTCTTAGTAGTGTCACCTAGAGAGGGAGGGGAATTTCTCCCCTCCACTACCCCCTAAAAACAGCCAACAATTTGAGAACAAACCCCTTCAATAGTCGAATGGCGTAAGGCAGGGGTTCCCAAACTATAAAATATTGAAAAAAAAAACCTCAAAAAATACATCTTAGAGCCCTCATACATTTTATACTAATATTAGGAAACTCTCTGTGGTGGCCGCATTGTCTAAGGCGTTAACGCTCACAGTAGACTAGACTGCTGATGACTGGGAGATCGAGGTTCGAATCGTGGTCGGGTGTACTGAGGGTGGCTTTTTTTTAAAATAAATGGTTTCCCACTCTCTCTGCACGCAAATTTGAGTACACTTCCTTATTCTTTTAACACAAAATTGTAATTAGTACATACGCGTATAGCCCAAAAGAGTAGTAAGACACGGCGTTTTTTTTTCTTTTAGTATAAGCTTAAAACTTGTGAAGTAGCAGATTAATTAAAGACCCGTCTCGGTGGCGTAGTTGACTAACGCGCTAGTCGTGTTGAGCTCAACTGATGAGGTCGGAAAGATCGAGGTTCGAATCTCGGTCGGGTGGACTGTTTTTTTTTCTTTTCCTAAATGGTTTTCCACTCTCCCTCCACGCAAATGCGGGTTCACTTCCTCTAATTCAACCTTCCCAATATCCTAATCCATTAACGTAATTAGTACTTAAAAGCGTATAACCCGAACGGGTAGTGAGACGCGGTGCTAAATATTATTATTGTCATTAATAATTCAAAGCACTAAGTGCGGGGACCAATTATAATAACTACGAAACGTTGTAAGGCCACAATAATAGATTTTGAGTCTTAATTAGTAGCGTGTTTTTCTATTGAGTTTAGGGTCACGGGCTCCATTCCCGGCGTGGCTGAAAAATCTATGTGAGGTTTCTCTGTCACAGTTATTGATTTATTTAAAGTCGTGTGTTGATATAATCAGTCAGTTCAGAAATATCACGATGAATTTGTTCGCCATAGTATTTTTTTTTTAGTTTGGTATTACTTTTCAAAGAAATTTATACATAATCATCTAATAAAGAATTATTGAGTTTTAATATTCAAATTCTGTGAAATTGTAGAAATGTCATATTCCCAGACTTAGAACATGGCCACGCTGATCATCTCTCTTATTCATAAGTGAACATCGAGATAGATAACATATTTTGGTGCTTGCTGTATACGATAAAAGGGACTCAGGTATGTGGTCTGGCTCGTGATAGCTCGGCGCCAAACTAAACGTCTTTATCACTTATCTCCGGGAACTGCGCCCTTCGATCCGATACAATCTCGAGGTTCCTGGAGTGGAATACAAGTGAGGTGTTGCTCTTCTAGAAATAGAGGTAGTCAACAGTTTCGTTACGCTCGGCGTCTGGTCTAGCTTGTGATGTCACCGTTACATCAGCTGATCGTTAGCAGGGCTTTTCCCATACACTTATAGCACATCTACGGTGGGAGTGTAGATAAAGGCACCTTTATATTGTAACACAACATGTCGGGCAACACGATCCCGACGAGTTGTGTTACAATATAAACACACCTCCAACATGTTGGGGATGTTGACCAACGTGTTGGAGTTGGGAGAGCCGGTCAGAGCCAACAAGTTCTGTTGGGTTGTGTTGGATCATTTGTTAGAGATAGTAAACGACCAACCCAGCATGTTGGCTGAGCGGGGAGGTTCTGCTCATGCGCTATCGTGTCGAGTCAGTCTCTAGCCTTAACGACGCACGTGTTTTGTTTTCAGATTAGTTTAAATTTAACATCGGGATTCGCATAGTTTTGTGATCATGGAATGGAACAAGGCAAATAAAGTTTAATTAATTGATTTGTATCAAAGTATGCTGTTCTTTGGAACGTTATATGCGTACACGGTTATCGTATCCACTTTGCAAATGTAGGCAATTCATTATTACCATGTACGCATCTTCAATTCAACGTTAAGCCAAAAAACTTTAAAAAAAAACCTCACCATTTCTTACATTTTTGTTTTTTCTGCAAGAGTGCACTTCCTGTCAACACAATAAATGAAGAAACGGCAAGTACACGTAATACGTCGTTATACACTAGCGGAGGACCCAGGATGTTGGTCCAACAAGTTGGCGACAATAAACGCAGCTTACTTTTCCCCATGCGTTGTCTCCCAACATGTTGGGTACAGCTTGTTACATTGTAAGCGAAGCTTTACACGGCACGTGGCTCGGCGAGCCTATCTAGACGGACCATGGACCATAGGCCGTTTGACACAGGCGGCTCGCTATGGCTCGCGGCGCGTGATTCTCAGATTCTACCGGCTGTCGGTAGATTTGCACGGATCAAAGGAGCTGAACACGTCGGTTCGTGCAAGGCTCGCGGACGGCTTACAGTGCAAGTAGCAGTTTAGGGCAGTCGTGCTTTGTCATTGTTCTGAAAAGGTTAGTTTTGAATATACATCTCTTCTCATTAAACACTCGAGCAATCATACACAACCTCAAAGTAGTCTATAGTACCGAAAGCTGTATTTACTTACCTTTTTCTACTTTCCATATGCGACTCCATCCATCACCTCTATTTACGTCTTTTCATTCTATCTCAGAACCACAACGATCCACAATAAATAACACACAAGGAAGCAGATGCAATCATATTTTGTCTAGCATCCATGATTGGGACTCGGTACTGATTACAAGACAAAGGGTTCCGCATGGTTTCGATGAACCATATGCGTCACAAATATGAACGAATCACGCAACGTGCTGTCACCCCTGGTTCGCCAGAAGGAAAGCTATCGCGAAACTGCTCTCCAGTTCCATGGTTCGACGAACCACGTGCCATGTAGCTTGTGGGGACTTGGGGTCAAGTCCTCCGGCAAAGACGGCAAGGCAGGAGTGTCAAACTCATTTGATCACAAGGGCCCCATTGAACATTAACAATACTGAAGGGGCTACATTAAAAAATAGCTGTACTGTCATTGTCTTAAGTAAAACTAATTTCAAGTTAGTATATTTTTATCACAAAAATAAAATCGTAGGTTCTCTATACAAAATAATAAACCTAGTCCTTTATTTTTTCAACAAAAATTTGAAACCTCTTATTTGCAACAATGGTGAAAATACAGGGCTTTATAACTTATGCAAAGTTCATTTTTATAATTGTTGACAAATGTGTGTCCGTAAACCTAGATCTTTCAGTGGTTTGTTTCCATTTGCTGTGAGAAAAAAAACCACTAGTCACATAAAAATTTGTTGACAAACATTGTTCATATTAGGTTCGAGGAATCAACCATTTTTTGAGAGCTGATTCATGTACAAGAAATAGCAGATTTAGTAAACCAATCTCACATGCTAGAACTCTCCAAATCATCATGTATCCCAAAATGTGGTGTTTTATTGATTTTTATAAGGAGAATAAGATCGCATTGCATGATGGTTTATCATCATAAGGTACGCACCAGTTCTCTTGACATACTCCCACATTGCCCAAAAATTATGGACAGATCAACCAAAAAAGTAGTCTTTTGCAAATTATCGAGGAAACCCGGATACGCGCTCACGAAAGGAACCCTGGTTGGGAATCACTGTGGCTAGCCGGACGCTGGTCGCTGGTACATTTGCTCAGTCATCTTTCTTAAAGTTAAAATGGTTAGATCGTTTGATGTTGGTTTCAGTAGCGATACACAATGGACAGGATGTTGGTAAAACTTTGATATTGAAGTTTCTCTGCCCGATGTTCTCACCATTCTCAACCATATAACCTACCTACGTTTATTTTAAGCATCGCGTCATCCTCATACTGCCTAAGTATACTGCATAAGTACTAATTATGATAGTAAGTTAGGAATAAGAAAGGTTGAATTTACAGGAAGTGTACCCACTTTGCCTGGGGAGAAAGAGAGAGAGATAGTGGAAAACAATTTAGAAAAATATCACGCTGAACACACTCAACTGAGATTTGAACCTGGAGAGTTATGCCTTAGACCATGCGGCCACTGAAGCAGGTCTTAGATGTGTATTGGTCTATGATTTTTAACGATCAACGTTTTATAACGAAAGTCGTCAGATAGTACATATTTTTTTAAATTTTTTTTACTATCACGTCAATATTTTGAAGACAATGTTTATTTTTATTTTGCGTTGACTTTTTTTCGTTCGTTGTCCACCGCTTTCTTGCCGATCTTGGCAAGGTCCCTGATCACTTTCTTCTGCTCGGCATGAGGCCACACCAGCCAGACCTGTCGACGGACAGGCGCGCGCGGTACATACATGTCCCTCGGACATAGTTTCATTGTCTTGCGGCTCGGTGTTTGCTCAGAGTCCCGCCATGCAAACATCGCCAAACCAGGCTATGTCAATAGCAGCCCGGTAAGTTTGCGTGCACACACACACTACATTCAAAAACACACACAGAATACTTGTTACGTCCACAAAAGTCAACACGTGATTGCTTCCTCAAATTGTTGAGTTCACTTTGATTGGAGAACTTTAAAAAACAAGAAAAAATTCCGTCTACACTACAATGAATATTTGTTTTCCTTTCACAGCCTTGAATGTCTTTCTATATAGTTTTTTTTTTCGTAGAACCATTTTATTTAAAAAAAATTATTGAATGTTTTGTGTGCATACATTAATACGCTAAGGAATATAGGCTCAATATTACTAACAAGAGGCAGGGGTTGATCCAGAAGGCTACTTAATATATATATATATATACAAACTTTACAAAACAGAGTTTATTTGAAAAATGGCAACATATGAATTAATATCAAGAGGAAACTCAAGAAGAGGCAAGCTGAACATAACAAGCCCTAACTTCTCTCCAAGATAAAAAATAATTCTAACAAAAAGGAGAAAACAAGTAAAGTACGTATGGAATGCATGGGTTACAGTTTTAAGTCCAGGATTGTGAATTGATATTCAAAATACATGTTTAAAAGTGTTTTTGAAATTACTAATCGAAAAAATGTACAAACATGGCTTTGATACATTATATGCCCCAGTAAAGTGTCAGACTTCTATGCTGGCGTCCGGGGTTCAATCCTCGTTCCCGGCAAAGATTTATCTGATTACCAAACCCTTCCTTCACCTCTGACAAGACATCTTGCGAATGTGAGGAATACCAGGTCTCCACCGTGGTTCGGATCCCACGTTAAACTGTAGGTCCTTCATTTCAACTCATATTCACCATACCATTGCACATTAGCGTAAGTGCGTATAACCCGAACGGGTAGTAAGACGCGGTGCTAATAATAATAATAATATATGTCCCACCTTCAGCCCTTAAAAGTGTATTTCATGGTGCGCCACTGGGATATTGACATTTAATATGTTATGGTCGTTGTGTAGCTCTGATGAGAGTATAGCTTCCCTGTTCACATAGATTACAGTGTAATTGTCATTCCTCTAAAAGATTATTTAAATGTTTCGCAGAAACGCTATTTGAAAGAAATTAAAACTGAGGGTATTTGGTTTTAATCTTTCTACGTGTCTATCTACCCGATTGGGCTAACGGGAACTATTTTCTTGCCACCGCGTCTCGCTACCATTTCGGAATATTTGCTTTATGCACACAAGAAAAAACCCATTAAATTGTTAGGGATGAGAAAGGTCAAATTTAGAGGAAGTACACCCGTATTTGTATCGAAGTAGAGTGGAAATCAGTTTAGGGAAAACCTTAGTAAGGTTGAAAATCACCGGAAAAACACCGAAATGGGTAACGGGTGACTTAACTTCATTTAAGCCTTAGAGACAAAATAAGGAATATTTATTTTATTATTATTATTATTATTTAGCAACGCGTCTTACTACCCGTTCGGGTTGTACGCTTTAAGTACCAATTACGCTAATGGATTAGGAATTGGGAAGGTTGAATTAAAGGAAGTGAACCCACATTTGCGTGGAGGGAGATTGGCAAACCATTTAGGGAAAACCACCCCCAGTTCACCCGACAGAGATTCGAACCTCGATCTCCCCGTCCTCATCAGTCGAGCAGCTCAACACGACTAGCGCGTTAGCCAACTACGCCACCGAGGCGGGTTTTACTTTAGTAAAATGCATCAGCAGTTACCTATAGAACAGGGGTAAATTGTTTGTCAGACAGCCCTGTGCACCATATTGAAATCTAGTCAAGTACCAAGGAACTACATCTCTGTTAAAAGTAATAAAGAGTATTTTTAGTTTTCGGTTTTTGTGAAAATGTTACACACTACTTTATTGTATTACCCGCATTAATGGGTGTGTGGGCAAAGGCTTCAATCAAATATCGTCTTGTCTGGTTTACTGTTGAGCTTGGAGTTAGAATTATGGCCAAACATAGTGAGATGTTTATTAATAAATGATTTCGCATTCTTTCTCTCTCCCCGCAAATGCGGGTATATATAATATACTCAAAATCATATTGTCCTTATACCTACGCTATTTGTGTAAATATACTAATAGCTTGGACCAGTAGTAAAAAAAAGTCTGAGTGTGAACTATAGATATTTTTTTGTTTGTATTTTTCAATAAAATGATTGCGATTTTATAAATCTTTTTCTCACAGATCACAAATTACATCGTTGCACTACTATTAACTTGCTCGAAAAGCGCCCTCCCCTGGACTACTGGATTTGAAACGTTGCGAAAGGCTTGTACACCAGGTAGCTGGCATGGTACCGTTTCTTTGCTTACAGGAGAACACGCTCCACCATCTTTGTCGGGATTTCCATGATCCACCCTTCCTGATGTCCTCCCCCCCCCTTTACTTGCCATCCTCCCTATCCTACCCC
>CABEEJ010001673.1:22180-36099 GCA_901482245.1 Timema douglasi
CCCCCCCCAAAAAAAAAAGATAATCATAAAATCCCCTAAATTCCCACTTTACTATTTGACTCGAAAACGTAGGGCGTCACCACCAAAAAGTCACTCTTCACTGGCCGCATTGTCTCAAGCGTTACTCTCGCAATAGACACGGTTTCCCACTCTTACTCTCTTCACGAAAATCTTCCTTTAAATTCAACCTTTGTATCCTTAGCCCATTAGCGTTATTAGGACAAATGCGTATAATCCGAACGAGTAGTGAGACGCATTGTTAAAAAACAAACAAAAAAAACTACTCATTAAATGACATCTACAGCTTGAAAATAGAACAATTATTATTCAAATAAATCATCATAAAATAGTATAGTGTGCTTAGTTTTTTCTATAAACCTTTCTCTTTGTCTGAAGCGCTTACTGTATCATTTACTTATTAAAGTTGAGTAGTGATTCTACATCTATTACCGTTTCCAGCCTGTGCTCTGAGCCAGTTATATATTCAAGACATATATTGGTGACCTGGTGGTCCAGGGGGAAGGTGTCGGACTTCTCTACTAGGATCCGGGGCTCAATCCTCGGTCCCGGCACAGATTTATATGATTACCAAACCCTTCCTTCACCTCTGACAAGACATCTTGTGAATGTGGGGAATGCCAGGCCTCCACCGTGGTTCGGATTCTACGTTAAACTGTAGGTCCTCCATTTCATCTCACAATCACCCTACCATTACACATTAGCGTAAGTGCGTATAGCCCTAACGGGTAGTAAGACGCGGTGCTAAT
This sequence comes from Timema douglasi, assembly GCA_901482245.1. Classification (NCBI taxonomy): domain Eukaryota; kingdom Metazoa; phylum Arthropoda; class Insecta; order Phasmatodea; family Timematidae; genus Timema; species Timema douglasi. The sequence continues at coordinate 22,948 of CABEEJ010001673.1, forward strand.
AATAATAATAATAATAATAATAATAATAATAATAATAATAATACATATTTTCCACTACCGGCAGTCTAGGCCTGTAGTAGCTTTGTATGTCTTATAATCTAATTTAAGACTAGGACAGGCACAACATCCAGCCCCCCAGCCGTAAATTTATCACTGTGAAAGGGTAAACCCACATTTCACCGACGTTACATTTTTCAGCCATGCCGGGAATCAAACCAAGAACCCTTAGCTCAGTAGGCAGACACGATACCGACTGAGCTAAGATATCGTAAGAGTAAGGGGGCTGAACCCCTCCAAATGCACCTGACCGTGCCTCAAATCCCGACCTACTTAACGAGTACCTAGTAAAATATGAATATAACACCTTATACCGCTTTGCCACCTATTCACCTAGGTGTGAAGTACAAAGTTAATTAAAATTACTTTCTGTCATAGCGTGCAGCCTTTGGTAATCGAGAGCATGCCTGAGCAATCATACTGTCAATTGCTCTACATCAGCATTTGTGCGCGCGCAACAGGTAATGTTTTTAAGGCGCAATTTACAGAGAGGACATGGCACCGGCGCGGACGTGGCATATTTTCAAGACCGCCTCCATACTTATCTATGCAACAATTTAGACTGAGGGGACAGGGTGGGGGCACGACACTTTGGCGCCTGCACCACGTCCCTTGGGGGGTCTCGAGTGGTGCATTGGAAGCAACTCTGTGCTCTGACCTCGTATGTGCTTTATTCGAAAATGCGTGATGACATTGAATTTAACACTATATTCTATGAATTAGTCGAAAAATATCCTGAAATTTATGATTATAATAAACAAGATTACTGATGTAGAAATGGTGAGACAAAATATGGCAAACAATCTTAGCAGGAATTAAAATAAACAGGTAAGTCTTTCATAAGTTTTATCGGCACCCAATTTGAACAGTATTCGATAGGTAATTTTCACCGTTTGCAAAGAAGTTACAAATCCTTCAATCTCCACAGTATATATCTTGAAATTGAATCTGTGATCGTTCTTTTAAATATTTTAAAAGACATTCCCAGATGTATTGTACCCACAATATTTTCAGCCTTTGATTATTGGCTAAATGTATCCGAGTCAGGGCATCTTCATCTTTTGAAAAATACATCTTAACACATCTCCCGAAGGTATGCTTCTTCTTTACAATTTGAGCTCGTCACGTGCCCACCACTTCTCCGCCAGACGCCTGCACCATGTCCCCCCGTGTGAATTGCGCCTGAAACAGAGATTGTTTTGCCAATTGCAGTTTTGCTAGTTAGCACATCACAGTGTATTGACATGAACAGTAACTCAGGGGAAACCCCCCCTTATGATGGTATATAACAGTGTGCTTTAGAATTATTTTTTTTAAAGGGGGGAGGGGGCGGTTTCTTCATTTTTTGTGTTGATAGGAAGTACATTCTTGCAGAAAAACCAAAACGTAATAAACGGTGGGGGCTCTAAGTTTTTGGGCTAAAAGTCGAGCTGAAGGTTCGTACATGGGAATAATGAATGACCTACATGTGCAAAGTGGATTTGATAATTTTGTACGCATGTAACATTCCAAAGAACAACATACTTTTGATCTAAATCAATTAGTTTAACTTGTTTGCATTGTTCCATACTATAATCACAAAACTATGCAAGCCCCGATGTTAATAAACTAATCTGAAAACAAAACACGTGCGTCGCTAAGGCTAGAGACTTGACTCGACCCGATAGCGCATGCGAGGAACCTTCAAACTCAGCCCAACATGTTGGGTTGGTCGTTTACTATCTCCAACAAATGATCCAACACAACCCAACAGAACTTCTGAAAATTTCTTCGGCTATTTGATTCCAAAATAACTTGTTCAAGTTGGGGATGCGTTTATATTGTAACACAACTTGTTGGGATCGTGCTGGCCAACATGCTGTGTTACAATACAAACGGGGCTTAGAAAGAAAGAAAACACTCTTCTACTTTCTCATCTCCAACCCTACGAACTACAACACCCCCTTCCGCTCTTACCCCTCCCTCCAACTATCAGAGCAACATTTATGAGGTGACCTGGCGGTCTAGGGGTAAGGTGTCAAACTTCTATGCTGGCAGCCGGGGTTCAATCCTCGGTCCTGGCATAGATTTATCTGATTACCAAACCCTTCCTTCACCTCTGACAAGACATCTTGTGAATGCGGGGAGTGCCAGGCCTCCACCGTGGTTCGGATTCCACGTTAAACTGTAGGTCCTCCATTTCATCTCACAATAACCCTACCATTACACATTAGCGTAAGTGCGTATAGCCCGAACGGGTAGTAAGACGTGGTGCTAATAATAATATATCAACATCAATGACATTTCACATTTAGAGCTACATTTTGTCAACTCTATCAACAAAACCAATTCTAAATTAACTTTCATTAAAATACGATAACCTAACCTTTTGAGGAAAAAAAACTCAAAAATGTTGACAAATTGATCATTTAAATAGTACTCTTGTTTATGTTAGCCCTTTATAAAATATTTGTGTATGCAGCCCTCTACTTCTGCGCTTACAGTTTCTTGGATTGGAATCCACGCGCATGCGCCTACAATAGAAAAAAGATCCACAACATACTCCAGTGGGAAAAGAAGGCAGTATATATTGATGGGCGGGCAGTAAAGTAAAGGACAAGATTAGTGAGAAATAAATGATCGTCAATCATTGGGCGACTGTAAACAAGCTCGTTATTCCTAGGGATTATTGTCGCTATAAAGATGCCAGTTATGGAAAAGAAGGGGAGGGTTGGGATGTGATGAGGTGAGGGGGGTTGAGATCGTGGTGTTAAAATAAGATATGCTTTATTGTGAGCGTCAGTATCGAGTGAGAGTCACATAATTTTATTCACGTATTAAAATAAAAGGCATGTGTAAATAGTACACATTAAAAAAAGGTAGCCTTCTTACCCCCTCTGATTTAGCTTTTTTTTTTAAGTTTACCTTTGTAGATTATAAAATAGCCAAATCAGTTTTATTTGTAACTTTATTTTACAAAACATTAACCTTGACGTTACTACAAAAAAAAAGTGTTTTTGAATGCAATATTTGCATAGTATATTGATTTTATTGTTTAAATTTATAATATTTTCACCCATACAGTAGCCCCATGGCTTCTTTGGTGCTGAGTGACAGCTCACAGCTGACGGCTTTGAAAAGTTACCAGACCAAATTATGTATCCCTACGCCGAACCATATGATCTGCAAAAACATGTGTTTAGCAGCTGTCACTTCTGACAGTCAAAATGTAGGTATATACCTAAATGTTGACTGTCATAAGTCAGCTGTGTGTTGTCAGTCAGCACCAAAAAAGCCACGGGGCTACTGTAGCTATAATAAATCAAAGGATGATGGCTAAAATTCTGGTACTCACCTCAGTGGTCGCGTAGTCTAAGGAGACACATTCACAATAGACTAGACTGCCAATTACGGGGAGATCGAGGTTAGAATCTCGGTTGAGTGTACTGATAATGTTTTTTTTTCTAAATGGTTTTCCACTTTCCCTCCACGCAAATTTGAGTATACTCTAAATAAAACTTTCCTAATCTATAAAACCACTAGCGTAATTATCACATAAGCGTGTAACCTAAACGGATAGTAAGACGCTGTAATAATAATTATATATATATACAGTTATGATGGGCAGAAACTTTTAGAAAATTCAAATTTGTTGTTTTTAATATTGATACAATTGTACTCTATTTTTAGTATTATTTGATACGTATTAATACTATACATAAAAAGTGACAGCCCCAGATCAAATGACTTGACGCATGCATATATCAGCATTGTTTCAATAGCTTTAGTGAAAGTAAAAAAAAAGTCTTCTTAAATTTGAATCGCACTGTAGTTAGGTAAAGGCAATGCACTATTTAGTTTCTACTTTTAATTGGTTGGAAACGGACGAGGTTGAAGGTAAAGATGAGATCACGTAATTTACAATACTTTCACTAATTTCTTTCCTTTTCGGGGAAAGGCGTTAAGATTTATTGCATGCAGTATTATATGTAATTTTTTTTTAATAATGTCAATGTGTAATAAATTTTAATTAATTGTGTTATATATCATTCCCCGTTATTTGGTCACGTTTGACTCGCGACCACGCTACCTATTTTATGGCCATTGTTTAGAACTACTTTGAATATTCGTTTTATAGCTTAACAAATGAAATATCTGATCCGGATGTTTGTTTGGATTTACAATATGTTAAACAAGTTATTTTGTCTTTATAGAACTTGTTAAAAGTTGATAAGGAAAGAGTAAAATACTAATTTAGATAGAAAATGAAAAAAAAAATAACACTCTTTGGCGACAGCACACAAGTGAGCTATACTTCCAGCCGTACCAACATTTGCGGATATAGGGTGTAATGTGGTCAGCACAACGAGTTATCCGGCCGTTTATCTCAGTTTTTTTTAGACCATATTTGATACTTCATTCAAGTAGCTTCTTATTGGTCCTCACGAGGTTGAGTAGACCATGTTCCAGACCTAGTACCTCCCAGAAGAATCTGGAAGCGCTGGAGATCGAACCCAGGACCTCTGTATCAGTATATAGAAACTCTGACCACTATACCACAGATGATACATTTATAAAGTTATATTTGATTGTTTTTCTATTTGTGGATTGATCTGAAGCAAGCAGTCAAAATGAATAATCGAGTATGAAAGTGAGGGAGATGATATTGAAACCACAGATACAAAATAATAATTATAGACTTTTATAAAGAAACAATACGAACTATAAAATTTCGAGTGAGGCCAAAATATCAATAAGCCATTGAAACATTATAGAGTATATGAAAAAACACACGCAACAATTAATATCTCTTTCAAAGTTGTCTGTTAGTTACACAATTAGTTAAAATGATGTTGATAGATTATGCTTGTATATAGAAATATTTATATATTATTGATTGGGATACAAATTGAAAATTAGTATTCGAGATTTTTGTATCTTGACAATCTAATAATTAATCTTGGACATCTTGAATAAAAAATATATATATATAAAGAATTATAAAATACTTACAAAACCATATAAAAATTATCAATTACTAACTCAAAACTGAAAATATAAATAAAAAAATAACTTAAAATTCTAGATCTGTTTCGTGAACCCCAGGTTGGGAACCTCTAGTGTGGTAGTATCGTTAAACAAACTAAAATCACAGCCCAACATTAATTCAGCCTTTTACCAAGAGACGATGGCATCGTGTACTGGTCGAAATACAGGATCATAAATAACACTAATTAACAGGACAAGACAGGGGTGGGGAACCTGTTAATATTGGAAGGCCGCGTGCCACTTCAAGTGTTCCTCTTTCTTCACAAGCATTTAATGACGGTAAACTTTGCCAAAATTATAAAGAGGTAGCAGCCTACCTAGTATCACACCCCACCTTGCATGTCCCTTCACAAGCATTTAGTGACGGTAAACTTTGCCAAAATTATAAAGAGGTAGCCTACCTGGTATCACACCCCACCTTGCATGTCCTTAACTACCCTAGCCCTTGACTACCTCCGAGGGACCATGAGGTTCCCTTTTGGTAACCTTGGCTACCTCCGAGGGACCATGAGGTTCCCTTTTCGTAACCCTTGGCTACCTCCGAGGGACCATGAGGTTTCCTTTTCGTAACCCTTGGCTACCTCCGAGGGACCATGAGGTTCCCTTTTCGTAACCCTTGGCTACCTCCGAGGGGCTATGAGGTCCACTTTTTGTAACCCTTGGCTACCTTCGAGGGACCATGAGGTTCCCTTTTCGTAACCCTTGGCTACCCCCGAGGGACCATGAGGTTCCCTTTTCTTAACCCTTGGCTACCTCCGAGGAGCTATGAAATCCCAAACCTCTTCCAAGTTGGCTGGAGACCACCATTTCGTTTCTCTAGAGGTGCGGGCATCTAGACCATCTCAAGACTCGAGCGGTGAAAGCCTGATATTCTACTTTAGAATAAGGAAAAGGTCGAAAGGAATTATTAAAATAAAGATGTATTTTATTTTAGATAAAAGGTTTATTAGAAAAGTTCAGGTACGAAACAAAAAAATTGAGAATTTAGTTAGTAAAATAAAAGTAAAATTTAGAAACAGCGACGTTTTTCTGGCTGCTTGGAAGGTTTGAAAAATAGTGGTGAATATTTAATTACTATGCTGGACTCTTACATTAGCAAAACAGGTGAGAGACTAGATCGGTGTTTCCGGATGAAGCTGACGTTGCGCCAAGGGTCCGTATTGGTCTCCAGGGACAAATAATAAGATAGTCAAGTGCGACAACCATGGATAGATTGATAGATCGATCACTAAAAGCGGTTAATTTATTTAATGTATTGATTAACAAATAATCCGACACCTTAGCTCAGTCGGTAGCGCGTCTGTCTCCTGAGGTTGCGGGTTCGATTCCCGGCATGGTTGAAACAGTTTATAATTGGCGAACTGTGGGTATACCCTCTCACATTGATGAATTAATGGCTGGGGACTGGATGCATTGCTTGTACTTGTCTTAGGTTATATTATAAGACATATGAAGCTACGGCAAGCCTAGCAAGCCGGTAGTGGAAAATATATGGCTTGAATAAAAAACAAATCTAGATCAGAGGCTGGAAGTAGTAATGGACGTAATTTTTTTTTAAAATAACGATATTTTTATTTTAATTAGTTAAAATACACGCCGTTTGAGAACGAAAGATTTAAAAACGATAAATATACATAATTATTGATCAAATACGCAAAAAAATTCCCACTGATCACCTCTAAACGCATGTTTCCCATCCCTGGGATAAACCCTTCTTGGTGAAATATACTAAGCTCGTATTATATTGACACTTCTAGGAGCGAAACAAATAAAAGTAGTATAATCAACATTGACAGAAGGTCCCTATGATTTATACTAGGCCTATCCCATCTGTAATTTCTAAAATATTTTTACTGAAGCTTTCAACACCAAGACAACTGATAGCTTTTTTTTTTCTCCCCCACCACGTTATTATAATGATATCTGCCCCGCGATTGGGCACCAATTATATTGATGCTGGATTTTATGATGATGATTCGGATGCGCTGAACCCGTCCCTGTATGCCTTACGGTTCAGCAGTCATTATAACGATACCGGGTTTCATGTTGATGACGACGAATATATGTCCTACTACGTACTTGTTAGCACACGGCTATGATGATCTGATTTTATGTTTCTCACTGTAGGAGTACTGATTAGTTGATTGTAGTAGAGATTTAACATTGTATTCGATTTATTTTTTATTTATTTCATTTTTATTATTATAACCTTGACATTGATACAGTTTTGTTCATTTACGAAATTACCCGGAAAGCCTGACTGAGATTTTCTCTCTAAAATTAGTATGTTTTGTGTGATATTACTAGTTTTTCTGTGTGGATTTATACGCACAAGCTGCTTATATATGACCTACCCCCTTGCTTCTTGGACCCCTTGTCACCAGTGTTAAAACTAACAGGAGAACTCCTGGCAAACTGCTGTTACGAAGGCTGGCTTCCCATTGGGTAAAGGCATCCATCTCATCACCTGATTTCCAAATTGAACGGAGGGAGTCTTTTAAAGAAAGAACGTTTTAAAACGTAGTGTATTGAAATTACTTCTGAAAACGCGTGATTCTCCATGGATGAAGTATTAAAAGGAAACTTTACATACAGTTCTTTAAAGAAAAATACACTTCATCCATGACTTTTTGAACATATGAGAGGGGTCCAAAACAGTATCATTAGATTGTATTAAGTCTCCAGACTGCACACATTTTAATTACGCTCATGGAAAAGAGATGACGAAGGTATAATTCAGAAGAAATGTAAATCATTTAAGAAAAAACACCATTAAGGTGGAATGGAAGGGGACGCGATAAAAGGTCAGTGTTTTTGTAATTCTTATGGCAAAAAAAATATTGCCAAAATAAATAAAATATTGCTCCAGTACAAATATAGAATTCAATTTTTTTCACATGTTGATATCAAAAGTTCCTGAATATCTGTCAAGATGATGGTGGCATTATCTAAAAAAAAAAATTTTAAATGAAGAGAAAAAGTTGTCGTTAAATTCCAGAACACCCTTGAAAGATATTCAAGAAATATTGAGGTCATCATGCGAAGAAAATTAAATTCTATGTTTGTACTGAAGCAATATTTTATTTTGGTCGGCAAATATAAAGGTTTTGCCATAAAAACTGCAAAAACACTGTATTTTTCTTGCGTTCATTCCATTCCACCTTAACATAACCGGCTGGGATTTTAACACTCACCAGCAAACAACAATAGACGAGCCAGACATTAGTACACATAACCACCGGTGCGGGGTGTTGGCGGCCAAATCCATCAGAAATGGATAGGTCTGATAGTTAAAGGTAGTGCATACGCATTAGCAGGGTGAGATGATGGAAAATCAAGCGTTTTAAATCACATGTATTATTATTATTATTATCACGTCTTACTACTCGTTCGGGTTATACGCACTTACGCTAATGTGTAATGGTAGGGTGATTGTGAGATGAAATGAAGGACCTACAAACCACGGTGGAGGCCTGGCATTCCCCACATTCACAAGAAGTCTTGTCAGAGATGAAGGAAGGGTTTGGTAATCAGATAAATCTGTGCCGGGACCGAGGATTGAACCCCGGCCGACAGCATAGAAGTCTGACAACTTACCCCTAGACCGCCAGGTCACCTAGATCTAGTAACTTCTGTAACACTCTGATCATTGTCAGCAAATGGTGGACTGACTCTTATCCAGTGAGTGGACAGTTTTACATAGAGTATAAAACGCCTACCAGGTCCTACATCTGTCTACTTGTTTGGCGACGTATTAAGATGTAACTAGTAATATATTGTAACTTTATTAACACGAACTGACCTCTGAAGGGAGGAGGGGGGATGGAGATCCGTTAAAGGTGGATTTAAAGGGGGCAACTACAAATCTAGTTAACACTGATTTGATCTCGAGGTGTGTCTAAAATAATTTAGTAGTCTATTTGTGTATGGGTTCATCTTGTTACTCAAACATTAAGCGTCAGGATAAAGGTGTTTTATATTAGTTGGACTGTTTCAGATTGAGTTATGGTGTTGTTCCTCTGCTGACAGTTGCACGTTAACGATTCGTTTCTGACTAACCGTTATTGGGCGGCAAGTCAAGATAGAATTTTATATGGGTTTTTTTTTACCACCGCGTCTCATTAACCGTTTGGGTTGTACACATATGTTATTCATTTCACTAATGTGTTAGGCATAAGGAAACGTTGAATTGGAAAATAATTTAGCAAAAAAAAAAGAAGCCTCACTACCCCCAACCGGGCTTCGAATATTTATCTTCCCGTCATTGGCAATCCAGTTTATTTGCGAGAGTGACTCTTTAGACCAGGGGTGGGCAATCCTATTGGGCCCCGATCGATTTATAAACGCAGCAAAGGTCCAGAGTTATCCCATCTTTTCTCCACTCTACCTTAGATTTATTTTTTCGCCTATAAAATTGTATATTTAGGCCTAATACTTAAATTTAATCTTCCCTCAAATATTTATGATCCCAACTTTATAGAAACAAATAAAGTTTAGATAAAATATTTATTTTTGTATATTTAACTATTTAAATTTCTTCTAACCTTTTGGTCACATTTAAATATTATTTGAAATACTTTATATAGCCTATTTTAGAGTTCAAAAGATCTACTTTCATTGGCGATGTTATCTTATTATAAGATTGCCATTGCCATGAGATTGACCGGTTGCCGACCCCTGCTTTATACCATGCGGCCACCGAAGTGGGTAATTTTCCATGTTTTATTTCGATTTTTTTAGAGACTTTAACGAAATTAAAAACACACACTATTACATTAGTGTAAATATTGTCATACAACGCCAACAGTATTTATTTACATCTTGAGGACATTATATTATAATAGTGTAAACTATTTTGGAAACCACCCTCAACGCGGGCTATTTGGGCTATTCATGAAATCGGCTTGTAGAGCTCTTATTATTATTATTAGCACCGCGTCTTACTACCCGTTCGGGTTATACGCACTTACGCTAATGTGTAATGGTAGGGTGATCGTGAGATGAAATGGAGGACCTACAGTTTAACGTGGTATCCGAACCACGGTGGAGGCCTGGCATTCCCCACATTTACAAGATGTCTTGCCAGAGGTGAAGGAAGGGTTTGGTAATCAGATAAATCTGTGCCGAGACCGAGGATTGAACCCCGGCCGCCAGCATAGAAGTCTGACACATTACCCCTAGACCGCCAGGACACCTAGAGCTCTTATTGAAAGTATGGATACATAAAACGTTAATAGAACCAAATGTTTATCTAAAATTAAAAAACAACACGCAACAAAAGTGTGCTTTTTAAATTTAAATAAATACTATACAGTGTGAAGGGTATGAGGGAGTAAACTCCATTCACGGTAGGAATTACTTTCTGAAAGGTCTTTTTTCCTACCAATATCCTGCTATATATTAGATTTATGGTAGAGAAAAAGGCCTTTCAGAAAACAATTCCTACGGTGAATGGACTATATTGTTCGTTCACGGTAGGAGTTTACCTGGAAAAGGACTTTTTTCCCTACCAGAACTCTATTATATAGTAGGATATCGGTAAGAAAAAAGACCTTTCAGAGGTAAACTCCTCCCGTGAATGAAGTATAAGTGCTGTGTGTATGAAGAAGCGGAAGAGGGTGAGTAGTAGAAAGAGGTAAACAAGCAGCCTTAAGGGTCAAAAACTCATGGCCAAAGCGTTGTAGGGAGAGAGAGGGATTGCTCAGGTTCCAAGAGTTGGATAAGTAAAAAGAGGTGATAAACAAGCAGCCTTATGCCCCAAGAACACGAGCCTGTTTAAATTGAGTTGCAACAACGCGCATAGCGCCCCTGCTCTTAATGTGTCAAGTAGGCAACATTATTAAATTCATAATAATTTTTTTTTACCAAGGGTACCGGCCTCAACACCTAGAAAAAACCTATTCAAATGAGGTTGAAATCTTTTACTAATATCATGTATAAATTAAATAGCGTGTCTTTGTAGAGTCCGTTTGTTAAATTTATACTAGCCATTGCATTTACAGTCAGATCGCCATAGGAATAACGTTTTAGGGCAAATAAAAAATAAAGGTAGACATGAGTTAGGCCTAAATCAATCAACATAGAAAAAATTCGATAATATATTTCAAAAGTGATGGCTGCAGAATACTTAGTTTGTCTTATAATGTTAAAAAAAACTGTTCCTCGATACCTTGATTCATCGCCATCGTTAGGTTATCAACCTTGAAGCAAGTTTGCTTCACCTCACTACTTTGGCCTACCCTGGGCCGAATTTCTTACGCCTTTCTACCTTCCTCTGCCAACATCGTTTGCTATCTCATCCATGTATCCTAGTTTTGGTCTCCATCTTGAATTTCTCCATTTCATATCTCCTATAAATATCTTCATCAAACTATCATGTCTCATTGTATGTCCTACTTGTTTTCTTTATACCTTTACAAAGTTCACTTTCTTCATTTTCTTTTCTTAGCCCTTCTATTTTATTTAATATCATCTCCATCCATTCTTCTGTAATGCCACATTAAAATGGATTGTAATCTTTTCCTTCCGGTTTCACCAATGGTCCGTGTTTCATATACATCACACCATACTGGTGTCGAAAGAATCGAGACCCGCTTCGGTGATCACGTGTTTTAAGGCGTCTCTCTCTTAATAGACCATACTGCCGATGAAGAGGAGATAGGGGTTAGAATCCCGGTCGGGCGTACTGATAATTTATTTTCCTAAATGGTTTTTAACTTTCCCTCCACGCAAACGCGGCTAAACTTCCCTTAAATTCGACTTTTTTCATTATTTGAGGATCAATGTAGTCAGTATATAGGCGTATAACCCAAACTGGTAGTAATACGTAGTACTAAAAGAAAAGAAAAGAATCGAGAATTGGATTTCGATAACTCGATTCTTCGCTCCCAAGTCTTAGTTGCTCAAAGTTTTTGTATTTAAGCGATAGGATAATATTTATACATGGTTAATTTTAATTGTCACGATTCACCATAATTGAACCAAATCTGCAATTTCAAGTTTATTCATTATTTGTGTTAGCGCTTTGCACAATAATGTGTTCTGTAACCGTCACTTTTGACAAATTGTGTCAGTGACCTTTAGACAGCACGGGCCCCTTTACATTTATTTACATTTTTCTTTAAAAGTTCTCCGTATGATGACTCGACTTTCTGATTTAGCCACCAGGTGAAAATTACATGCTCAACTATGCTAGGATTCAGAACAATGGCTCCCAATCTATGGATCACGAACGGATTTTTTGGTGGTTCACGAATAGTTTTTTTGAAATGTGAATATTGTTTAAATTATTTGAAAATACGAAATCATAAAAATTATGGAAAAGTAAAAAAGAAAAAGGAAAAAACTAAGGTGTATAATATAAGGATAGTATAAATAATTTTTTTTAAATACAGTTGTTACTAGAATATACCTAAAAATCCCCCTATCACCCCCTTCCTCTCAAGTTCATCAAAACTAGGAGGTGGATCACGAAAGTTGGCCTTTCTAAAAATTAGGTTACGGTCTAAAATGTTTTGAGAGTCACTTATTTAGAGCCAATTATGTCAATTGGTAGTCGTCATAATCTTGTGCATCTCCAAGGTATTTATATTCACGTCACGTCCACGTTTAAAATCAGGATTATTGTTAACGCCGCGTCTTTCTACCAGCTCAGGCTATACGCTTGTGTACTAATAACGCTGATGAGTTAGGGAAGGGTAATTCTGAATTTAGAGGAAGTGTACCCGCATTTGCATGAAGGGAAAGTGTAAAACCATTTTGTAAAATAAACCCACCCTCAATACACCCGACTGGGATTCGAAACCCTACAACTCTGTCATGGGAAATCTAAACTATTGTGGCCACCGAAGCAGCTATCAGGACTTTTAACGACCTAGTTGAAACGGGTAGGTGTGAAGAGGGTAGCTTATAGGAAATACACAAGCATTGGTGTAAACATAAGATGGAAACACCAACCTACAGTACAGTAACCCGCCTCGGTGGCGTAGTTGGCTAACACGCTAGTCGTGTTGAGCCCGACTGCCGAGGACGGGAAGATCGAGGTTTGAATCTCGGTCGGGTGAACTG
>CABEEJ010001673.1:39761-52461 GCA_901482245.1 Timema douglasi
GAGGAGGGGGGTTGTAGTAGCGAGTTATTACGAAGTTCGAAACAGCAAAACCAAACATCGTTGGCGTATTGCCAGAAAATACATTTATTTATTGAACGATTCATTCTAAAGAGTTACATTATAAGTCAAGTTTCAGTAATAACGAGTAGCTTAAAATTTAATATGTAACGCAGCTGGAACTACATATCTCGGAAGTGTACTATGTTTTCTTTTGAACACAGATTAATTGATAAGTACTAGAAGCAACCAAAATACCTCTATATAGACTGCTTGGAATTTTTGTGGAGCTAATGAATGGTGTGCAAGAGCAAGGTGTTAAATGTTGTTTTAGTTCCATTGTAGTTTCACTAACTTTCTAGTGCCATCCCTCAAATTATGGCATCATTCTATGTCCAAATGACCACACACTACCCTAAATAAACAAATTTTTGACATCGAAACTATCCCAACCCTAAAAATACACTAACTTTTCATCAGTGCTAAAAAAAAAAACCACTCATCCTAATTATTATTATTGTTAGCACCACATCTTACTACCCGTTCGGGTTATACGCACTTATGCTAATGTGTAATGGTAGGGTGATTGTGAGATGAAATGGAGGACCTGCAGTTTAACGTGGAATCTGAACCACGGTGGTGGCCTGGCATTCCTCACATTCACAAGATGTCTTGTCAGAGGTGAAGGAAGGGTTTGGTACTCAGATAAATCTGTGCTGGGACCGAGGATTGAGCCCCGGACCCCAGCACTCATCCTAATTATGGATATCATCTAATATGTCTTCACCCGCCTCGGTGGCGTAGTTGGCTAACACGCTAGTCTTGTTGAGCCAGACTGCCGAGGACGGGGAGATCGATGGTTTTCCACTCTTCCTACACGTAAATGAGGGTTCACTTCCTCTAAATTCAACCTTCCCAATTCCTAATCCATTAGTGTAATTAGTACTTAAGCGTGTAAACCGAACGGGTAGTAAGACGCAGTGCTGAAAAAAAAATGTCTTCACGTGTCGGGGTATTCTGCGTATTTCATTAGAATAAAGAAGGATTGGTAGGACTGGAGGCAGCCAGCCCCCCTCGGAAACTCTGCTCCTTTGAGTCTCAGAAAAAACAATATATGGCTCTCACATGGTGTGGTCTTGAGTGCTACACTAAATATCACCTCTGAGGTAGCTCCAGATCTTATGGAGAAAACAATACTTTTCGCTCTCTTACACTGGTGACAAATCTCCTTGCTTTCAGCTATATCAGAAGGTGCGCTAGGGTAAGAAAGAGCTACTGGCAATGGTTTGTGATGATGTAATTTTAAATAATATCTGTTGTATAAATGATTTATTAGGATAGTGAATAATATGATGTATGAATGAAATCAAACTTGTTAAAATTCATCAGATAATGATTGTGAGCTTTGATGATTTAGTTTGATATTACTAATTATTAAGATCTGTTCTATTATTATTTTCGTTCTTCAAGCTTCTTATTTAAAAGTGTTATAAATTAAATCTCCACCAAATTAAATAAATAAATAAAACTCGACCAACCAGCGTTACAAAATTCTTCTTATATTTAACCACACGAAAACAAGAGAATGACAAGTCTTGTTTCCCAACAGTATCCATACAGAGATGATATTCAGTGTAATTTAATATGCCGTATTGTGCTGTAAGCCTCTATAGGAATCAATCATCGGAACGATTACTCTAGTCCCACGGCCCGGATCAGAAGTCCATGGTGGTCGTCTCCCGCCAACGTCGATACGAACACGTCATCCAATCTTGCCCCCGCGAAGCTCTGTTAAGTGGGTCTATTACACCTGGACCTGCTGCGTCTGTCTGGTGCGTTGCGGTCACGTACTGTGCGTGTAGAGAAGCATCCCCCCCCCCCTGCTTACCCCCCTTTAATTTTCCCCATTTTACTACAAGAGTTCCCCATTAATGGAGGACCTCTTCAATCTGACTTTCACTATCGGATCTAGTTATTATTTTAGCACCACGTCTTACTACCCGTTCGGGTTATACGCTTAAGTATTAATTACCCTAATGAATTAGGAATGGGAAAGGTTGAATTCAGAGGAAGTGAACCCGTATTTGCACGGAGGGAGAGTGGCAAACCATTTAGGGAAAAACCACCCCCAGTTATTATTATTATTATTATTAGCACCGCGTCTTACTACCCGTTCGGGTTATACGTACTTACGCTAATGTGTAATGGTAGGGTGATTGTGAGATGAAATGAAGGACCTACAGTTTAACGTGGAATCCGAACCACGGTGGAGGCCTGGCATTCCTCACATTCACAAGATGTCTTGTCAGAGGTGAAGGAAGGGTTTGGTAATCAGATAAATCTTTGCCGGGACTGAGGATTGAACCCCGGCCGCCAGCATAGAAGTCTGACACCTTACCCCTAGACTGCCAGGTCACCCCACCCCCCAGTTCACCCGACCGAGATTCGAGCCTCGATCTCCCCGTCCTCGGAGGTCTAGCTCAACACGACTGGTGCGTTAGCTAACTACGTCACCGAGGCGGGTTGGATCTAGCTATGCTGTTACCTCTCTTCCACGGTTACACCGGCAGCTGACCAGAAATACTCATCCTGTGGAAAGTGTTGCGTGAGGGTTTTGAGAGGTTATGCTTTAAGTACAGTACACTCTGTTCAGATAAACACCACACGTTTTTAAATGGGTATTATAACTATTTAGGTCAGTAATAGTTACAAAATGGTGTTAAGTTAACATGTAAGATAATTTTGGTCGTGTTTGTTATCGCAAAGCATCTTCATTGCATGTTATTAAATAGAGTGTCTACCATCCGGGAAAATCAGGGAAAACGGGAATTAGCCGGGAATTTGAAGTGATCGTGAAAAAGTTGGGAATTTGGTAAATTTCAATAAAAATCCGGGAAAATGTTGTTTTATTCAAAATATGAAATCTAACAAACATAAAATCAGTAAATAACAATGCTATTCAAACTGTAGTTTTTTGTTTGTAGCTGTGTAATATATTTTATAATTTCCTAGTAGACAATGTTAATACAAATTTAAAAAAAATGTTTATTTACATTTTAAAACTTATTATTATTCATAAAAAAGATTACCTAATAGAAAAATGAGGGGGAAGAGTTGGGTAGTAAGAAGGATGTGACATACTTTTTAGTCGGGAATTTTAGGGAAACTGATCAGGGGAAATCAGGGAAAAAGTCGGGAATTTCATTGGTCAAGTTGAGTAGACACCAATCATCGTATCAACTTCGGGGTACATAACATCAACCCACCCCCTTTAAAAAATAATTATAGGTGTTTATCTTGGAGTACATTCAAAGCACTGAATTTCTTTCTATTCCGTCATTGAGGCTATTCAATATTTAATATAATTTATTTGAGGTATTTAACGTACACTTTCTGAACAGACTAATTATATCAGCACATGACTTATAAACTAATTTTAAAAAAAATGGAGCAAACACAACATACAGCCCCCAGCCATTAATATATCACTGTGAAAAGGAAAGCCTACTTTTCATTCATGATTAATTTTTCAGCCAAGCCAGGAGTCAAACCAGGGACCCTTACTGAAGTATACAGACACGCAACCAACTGAGCTAAGGCGTAGGATGACTATTCAATAAAAAGAGCAAGATTCTAAATTTGAATTTCCATTGTCTTGATATTTTTAAATAATAAAGGTTCGGGTATTCAGGGGAATGTCCAGTATTATTATTATTATTATTATTATTATTATTATTATTATTATTATTATTATTATTATTATTAGCACCGCGTCTTACTACCTGTTCGGGTTATACGCACTTACGCTAATGTGTAATGGTAGGGTGATTGTGAGATGAAATGGAGGACCTACAGTTTAACGTGGAATCCGAACCACGGTGGAGGCCTGGCATTCCCCACATTCACAAGATGTCCAGTATTATTAACTCACTAACTCTTTAAGATCAAAAAAATACCACAAGTTTTTGTACAAACATGAGCACACACAGTGATTGAACTACATGGTTGTAATGCTTCATACGTTGATAAATCACTGTTGTTTCATATAGGTGAGTTTGAATCTTACCCTTCCCATATAAAATGTGAGTTGTCTAAACACTGGAACACGTTTCAACGATATTGATACCACACGTGTGGGATTATGTTGGGTTCACGATCAATGAACGTTTTACTTTACGTCAGGTTGATATGTTGTGCTATCAGACTTAATGTGACGTAAAGCAACAGCTCGAGCAGAAGACAGACAATGGCTTTGAACTGTCTGAAAACATATTGTTCACTAAATTGTAACTCGGCAGTTAGGGCTAAGTACTTAACTATATAAGCTTTACTTACTGAATTTAAAAAAAATAAAGTGTAAATAATAGGTCATGCTGTTTTGTTGTTTGCGACAAAACTATACCGAATAAGTGCTTTGCACACCAAAAAACAATCAAATACTAAATAGCAACTTCGAAGTTTCTCGCAACATGATTGGCTGACAGGAGGAACACGTGGTAAACTCCTCTGGACAACTTTTAAAGTCAAGTGGACGCCAAGTCAACTTTTAGCTAAGCGCATCGTGACGCCTTTTATTTAAAAACACGAGGGAGGAAGGGGAGGAGGGCTTAACGTTCCGTTACGTTACCTCAACGCTAAGTCATCATTAAGTGAGCAGAAAGGGTTCCTATAAATCACGCAACGCTCCAAGAGTGAATGTAAATTATTTCAGAGAGAAGCTTTAGGCTTTTGTAACACCAATAGAATCCATTTTAAACCCCGAAGAGAAATTATTTCAAAATAATTTGTTTACAATGCTCTATTTATTTTTTATGAAAAATGTTTTTTAACAATGAAATTTAATCATAATATCTATGTTACGTAACACTGTGATGTACAGTACCTCCCCTTCCCTCGTGTGACACCATGTAAACATTTGAACTCGCCCCTCCCGTATCAACAGCGATCTTCTGTCAGAACACACGGCTTAAGATGGCACGGTCTGTGTCTTTTTCTGAAACTACTTCTATATTCTGTCCAAACTGATATTCCCTTTCTCCTTTCACTTACAACCACCCTTTAACGTGTCACTAAGAAAAGTAGGAAAGAAAACTACGAAACTTTTTATCTCAAGGTAAAGAGGTGAAGCTTGCTGCTAGTTCTCAAATATATTAATATTTTCTGTTGTGAGCCTCTCAAAAAATTACTGTATTTGTTGGAGGAAGGCTAAATCTAGAGCCATTTTTCAGCAAATTCTGTCCCATAGCTCCGCAAATATGCTTAAAAAGTCGTTAACATACATTCACTGAGCTAATATTATATTTTCATACTTTAAAAAAAAAACTCAAACTATAAGTTAAGGGAAAAAATCCCTTTTGGAACCCTTCATTATTAATTTGGCGTGAGCCATATTTTGAAATAACGCATAGTATAATTAAATATTTCGTTAGAACTTAATGTCTGCGTGGCAATTTCTCGCCTAATGAGGCATTAAGAGTGGTTGGTAAAGCGGGTTGGCGAAGTTTGGCCTCATGTTGGTGTAGTCCTTGCTCGACCCCGGCTGTCGTGGCGTTGAGCTAAAACTATGGATGTAGGTGTTTTAGCAAGGTGAAGGAAAGACAGCACGTGATGGATAGTATGATACAACACATTCATAACCTAACATAACTGAACCTAACCTATGGTACAACACGATCATAACCTAAACAAGCCTAACCTATTACAAGCCACGCCACGATCCTAAGTCTGTGCAAAATGAGATGGAAAGTTTTTGTTGGGTCCATGGGGTTCAATTTGTACGGTACATGGGGTTGAAATAATACTCCTAAAGGATTGGTGGGGCCGAATTCCAATCCCCCCCCCCTTTTCCCCGACTGATAACAAACGGCTGCACTGCGGGTGGTCTATCCAGGTCAATGCTAGTAGGTGAAATATTTTTTTAGCACTTAACCATCACGTCTCTTCTCATACAAAAGGAAGCTTAGGTCACTAATAGTTCGTACTGGCAATAACAAATTTGTACGGATATTAAAATGGAAGTTATTTTGATTTAAATAAGGGTTGAAAGGGTGGGGGGTAGTTTAGTTGGTAAACGAACAGCGGTGCTCTCTTTCTTCTTCATGGACGAGAGAGAGAATATGTATGTTATAAGTCCTGGTTGTGAAGTATTCGGTCGGTTTGCCCGGAGGGTATGAATGCCGAGGAGGTGTCTAGTTGTCTCTAGTTAGTGTTAGCCGCTGCTGCACGATCACAGGGCCGGCCCGGTCATTACCTGATCCACCGAGGAGAGGATGGTGCATCGCGCGGTGTTATTAGGGATCCCTTGCGCGCCGACGTGACGGGGCCACGCCAAGAACCGGCTAACCGACACGTACTAGCCGGAAATACTTGATTCTTGTACCACTGCACTGTTTGACAATTGCCGAGCCTGATTGGATTGAAAGTTGAAACTATCTATCGATTAGGTGCGTGGTAAGAGCTCCTAGTTCGAATCTACGTGGTTGAGTTTTCCTACATATTTTTGATACACATTCTGATACAATTTACTTTAGTAAAAATTCACCATCTTCTTTTCTTTAGCTTACCAAGTAATGGAATTAGAAAATACAAATCAAATTTTGGTGATAGGCCTATATCTTCCGGCATTTGTCTCTTTAACGATCACAATGAAAGCGTGTAAATTCATCTTTTATCTCTTGCTGAAATGGCAGAGATAGAAAATTTAGCTCAGTTGTTTAACTTACTGATATAAGAACCCTGAACTCGATTCCAGGTAAGAACAGAAATTGAAAATTTTATTATTATTATTATTAT
This sequence comes from Timema douglasi, assembly GCA_901482245.1. Classification (NCBI taxonomy): domain Eukaryota; kingdom Metazoa; phylum Arthropoda; class Insecta; order Phasmatodea; family Timematidae; genus Timema; species Timema douglasi. Next base: position 46,551 of record CABEEJ010001673.1, read on the forward strand.
TATTATAGTTACTAACGAATTAATCTTAAGTGTGGATTGATAATTGTAATCAAGAAATGCACCTGCATTAATGTGGAAACATATTAAGGACCGCAGAGACTAATGGACATTGATGTATGATTTAATAAGGGTAACAAAAACGCCTCAGTGGCATAGTTGGCTAACGCGCTTGTCGTGTTGAAGCTCGACCGCTGAGGACGGGGAGATCGAGGTTCGAATCTCGGCCGGGTGAACTGGGGGAGGGTTTTTCCTAAATTGGTTTCCACTCTCCATCCACGCAAATGCGGGTTCACTTCCTCTAATTCAACCTACCCAATTCCTAATCCATTAACGTAATTAGTACTTAAAAGCGTATAACCCGAACGGGTAGTAAGACGTGGTGATAAATATTATTATTATTGATAAGGGTAAACTCGCGTTTGTCTCTTTTTGATCAAGTTGTAAACTTAAGAATTAACTTGAATGTATAATCCCACATCAGAGAAGAGAGAACTCGAGGGAAGATAATATTTGAGAGAGATCCACGCTTGTCTCAAACCTCAAACTTCCTTTTTTTTTACCCCGTCAATGGAAACCAAGCGCATTTCAAGGCTGACGCCTTAGACCTCTTGGTCACCGCTGCGGGTGGAAATCACACCGTGCATTCGGATATAGGTATGAGTTGGGCTAGGAGATATATTTGAATACTTTTTTTATTCCTAGTGAAACTTTTTTTTTAGCACTCTCAATACACCCGATCGGGAATCAAACCCCAATTTTCCCGTTATCAATGATCCAGTCTATTATTAGAGTAACACCTTAAAAACCTAAATAGAATATTACTTAAATACAAGTGAAACAAACTGAAAACTAAACTTCAACACTTCTTTAGTTAATTTCACCAAACCAGCACTGCGTCTGTTCAACACGGAGCCAAAGCTGCGTTACGCGCATGCGCATAATAAGGTGGTTCAAGATGGAAGATGGAAAAATTGCCCGGCCAGCAGAAGCCAGGCATAGCTTAGCTTATCTTAGCTTTCTGTGTGAACCAACACATTTAAATATATGATCCGCTATTTTTCTAAACAGCAGAACAAATATCAGCTTAGCGTTCTGTGTGTATCATCCTTTAGACAGTAAGCCACCGAAGTGGGTTACATTTTATCAAAATAATATCAAATAAGTCTGAATGTACGAGGGTTATTGATTGATAGGGTTAAGGGGGAAGGCTGGATTAGGGACAATTACTGAATTGATATTCGACTGGAGGGAGTATGCAAGTCCACTAATTGGAGAGAAGCTATCACAGCCATGTAATGTCAGTTTAAGAACGTGGTTTGACCCCATGGTAAGCCAGAACAATTTAGTCAGACTGACTTATTCTTTCCGCGAACTGGGTTACAGACTGATTCCTCCATCATCATCATCATCATCATCATCATTATTATTATTTTTATTATTATTATTATTATTATTATTATTATTAGCACCGCGTCTTACTACCCGTTCGGGTTATACGCACTTACGCTAATGTGTAATGGTAGGGTGATTGTGAGATNTGGCATTCCCCACATTCACAAGATGTCTTGTCAGAGGTGAAGGAAGGATTTGGTAATCAGATAAATCTGTGCCAGGACCGAGGATTAAACCCCGGCCGCCAGCACAGAAGTCTGACACCTTACCCCTAGACCACCAGGTCACCTCCATCATTATTACTTATAGCTATATTTATAGCTAAATAATCAAGTTCAATGGAAACACAATAATCCAAGTTTGGCGCTATGCCGTGCACATGATTTAAAGAGTGTGTGACTTGGGTTGGTTTTGTTCCGAGTGTTATATTCTTAATTCTCGGTCCTCTCACGCAATGGAGCTTTCCTCTTAAATAAAGTCTCATTTACTTACACACAAACTAGATAGGTTACAAATGAGCGCCGAGCTCATTTACACCCATTTTGGTGCGAGCAATTTACTCAATGGAATTTCGCACTTTATAACTGTTTTATTTCCTCAAGGTCCTTGCCATTTAGATGGACTTAATACATAGTTTTATTTTGAAGATTAAAGTGTTTTTTTAAACTCAAAATTGAAGTGACTTTTAGAAGACTTTTTACTGATTTACAGAGCTGAAATGTTATTTTACTTGTTCATGATAGGTAAGAGGTGTTAGCTAATACACTTTGGAAGAAGGAACAAGCTAATTTGCAACATAGTCACTTAATATCTATTACATTACTTATCTACTCTACATTCAAATAATTGCTTTTACATCACTTTTAATATAATAATTTTTTATTAATTTTGTCATATTGGGAATTGTGTAACATTGTCAATGTCAATAGCTTCTTAGTTATTAAATACTGCATTTATATCTTAATCTTCAATTGATCTTAGACTCAGTCCATTTAAACATATTTTCTATTCCATATTTTAACTATTCATTACATCAAATGATTATTATAATTTATGACAATTACATTAGTAATCTTGTTAAATATTCATTTGAATAATAATGTCAATATTAATAGCTTCTTAGATATTAAAGACAGCATTCATATCTTAATTCTCAATTATCTCAGACTCAGTGTTAATTAAAACATATTTTTCTACCTCACATTTTAATATTCTTTACATTGAATTCTATTATTATAACTACGATAGTCACTTAAGCTTAGTACGTACAAATAAAACTTCTTAGTTCCAACACCTTAGCTCAGTCGATAGCGTTTTTGCCTGCTGATTTAAGGGTCCCGGGTTCAATTCCCGGTATGGCCGAAAAAATTAAATCATCGATGGAAATATGAGTTTAACCTTTCACAGTGATAAATTAACGGCTGGGGACTGGATGTTGTGTCTGTCCTAGTCTTAATAGGTTACTTATAAGGCACAAGAATCTACGACAGACCTAGACAGCTGGTATTTGAATATAAAAAAAAACTGGCCCAGGCTGGAAACAATAATGACGTAAAAAAAAAGTTCCGACCTTGTGGTATTATTGTTTTTAATTCTGGCAGTGATATTAAAAATAGAAAGATAATGATGTAATTAAAATAGCGTATTACATTCCTCAAAATGTTACAAGCTATTCAAATGCTTTAGCATATATATAATTATTTTTTTATCGCACTGGCACCTATTAAAATAATACCTTCCCATCCCTAAACAGAACCAGTTCAACTTATCGCATCAAGGTCAGCTAGTGACTCATCACAGTGGGACGAGGTGTTAGCTGTGAAGACAATTATGACACGTAAAACATTTTTTGAATATTAAAAATTTTGTTTTCAAAATATTAAATTAAAAACAATTTTAGACGTTAAAAGAGAGTTTTGAATTATTTCCAACATTTTATTTTTTTAAGAAATTATTTGTCCTCGTTAGATTAACAAAGTTTTGTTTATCAAAAACAATGGTATTAAGCCAATTTTAATGCATTTGTTGAAGTTTAAAAAAAAGAAGTGATATTACTAAAACTCTAATAAATATTGTTTATTTTTTAGATAGTAATGACAATTTTAAAGAATATCTTTATCATTATTTATTTCAGAACAAAAAATATGTTTTGCTACAGAGAGAACAAAATTAATAATCTCTAAAAACACTTAAATATGGTGCGAAGCTCTCGCAAACAGCCCTGAGGCATTTTATAGTTCAACATAATTTTTTACTTTGGTTTTTGACTGAAAGCACCGAGAGGACCTTTTGAGTGGATATATATATATCAAAGTAAGATGAAAGTGTTTTTAATTCAACTGTAACTAGGAAATCCCACGCGTGGCCCCAGCCTTGTTTGGTGTCTAATAAAATAAATCCCTTGACTATGTGTGTACACTATATATAAGTTATACCCCCATTTTCTTTAAGAATGGATATATCAGAGAGATAAAAAGTTACTAGATCAACTTTCACATATTCATACGTCAAGTCATGTGTTTTAGACTGTTAATTTTGATCAATATTATCAATACTTATAAAACTACCCCTATAATATAGCAAACTTTTTATCAATGTTTGTATTTTATAAAAGGTGCTTCAAATGTCCAGTTGTGATAAAATCATGGTGTAGCTCTAATGCTCTTGTTAGCTTGAAATCTTTTTTGGTACCATTCAATGCCATTTTGGCGTAAACCATAATAATATTGTTATTTTATAATAAATCTTACAAATATATCTAAAAATAATTCTTAGAAACCTCAAATATCGGTATTTGCCAAAAATTAAACAGTTTTATTTGTTTTTTATAATACTTCACGTAAAGGTAAAGCTATTACAAACAATTTTGCCTTGTCATCTTCCTTTATTTTACGTAATTTAAAAAAAAATGAATATTGAAAATGACACGCTGGCCCTGAAACGACCCCATAACGTGGGGATGTAGAAAACGGAAGTAAAGGCGGTATTTTATAGCAAAACATTTCTTTCTGATCAAAACGAATCAAATATTGCTCCAAGTAGAAATGTTGTTTAATTTTCTTCTCATGTTGATATCGACAGTTGTTGAATATCTGTCATGGGAGCATAGCGACATTGGATGACAAACTTTTTAAATAGAGATAAAAAGTTGTCATTAAATTCTAGAACACCCTTGAAATATATTCAAGAACTGTTGAGGTCACCATATGAATAGAATTAAATTGTATATTTTATTAGAGCAAAATTTGATTTATTTTGGTAAAAAAAAATTTTTTTTTTGCTATAAAAACTGTAAATACACTTAATCTTTTCCTCGCATACCCTACACTCCTGCCGGCTACTAACTCATCGTAGTAGAAAGATGACAAATATTTGATGTCGATCTTGTTGTCAACACTCTTATAGTTATGACTAATGGTATTTTTAAACTGATGGGAAGTGTTTTATTCGACTAATATGCTGTTTGTAATATATCTTCACAAGATGTTTATATTTTTAATGCTACCTGAAGAAGAGACATAAAAAGTTAGTTTATATTCGTGTTTGAGTGCGTAGGTTTATAACTTTTATTCTCCCTCCGTCCTTTCCTCTTCTTTTTCCCCCTACTGTATCTTACCTCCTTCAAAGTTGAAGGCAAGTTTTTAAAGGTATTAATATGTAAATGGCGGCGTTCATTTCAGACAACCTTGCAATGTTGGGGTCTGGTATTCTGTAAAGCTGAAGCGATCACGAATTGCCTCCTGAATGAAAGAAAATACACCCAACCTACTAAGTTTTGATTTTTTACTACAGATATCAGTTTTAACGCGATTTTATAACTAATGCAAGACATCTTGTGAATGTGGGGAACGCCAGGCCTCTGCCGTGGTTCGGATTCCACGTTAAACTGTAGGTCCTTCATTTCATCTCACAATCACCCTACCATTACACATTAGCGTAAGTGCGTAATAACCAGAACGGGTAGTAAGACGCGGTGCTAATAATAATATAACTAATGGTATTTAGTGGGTTATTTTTAGTACCACGTTTTACCACCCGTTTGGTTATACGCCTAATTATACACTAACTATCTAAAATGTTAGAGATTAGGAAGGTTACATTTGGAGGAAGTATATCCACATTTGCATGAAGGGGGAGATGAGAATCATGTAGGAGAAACCATCCTTAGTACGCCTGACTGAGATCGAACCTCGATAACCCTGTCATCGAAGTGTGTGTGTTCTTATCGTTTACCTAAATTCAAAACTCTGCAAACACGACCAAACCAACAATGAAAGAGCCCAATGATATTAGATGGCATACAAGTATAGTTAGCATACAGTATCTATATATTAGCTGGAGGAGCATCGTATCATTATTATTATTATTATTATTAGCACCGCGTCTTACTACCCGTTCGGGTTATACGCACTTACGCTAATGTGTAATGGTAGGGTGATTGTGAGATGAAATGGAGGACCTACAGTTTAACGTGGAATCCGAACCACGGTGGAGGCCTGGCATTCCTCACATTCACAAG
>CABEEJ010001673.1:62737-74136 GCA_901482245.1 Timema douglasi
GGGGGGGGGGGATAATCTCTCTAGTTGATGATATGTTTCTATTCCGGCTAGAACAACATATTTATTCTTCACCCACTTTAGTGGCTGAATGGTCTAAGGCGTCACTTTCATGTTGGAGCCCACTGCTGACGGGGAGATCAAGGTATGAATCCCATCAGGCCTGCTGAGGGTGATTTTTACTTACTAAACAGTGTTTTCCACTTTCCCTTCACGCAAATTTGGGTACACTTTCTCTGAATTCAACATTCTTCATCCCTAACACATTAAAGTTACCAGTACATAAGATTAGTTTTGGTGGCCTCATGGTCTAAGGCATCACTCTCGCAATAGACTGGACTGCCGATGACGGGGGATATTGGGGTTCAAATACCTATCGGGCGTAGTGAGGGTAGTTCCACTTAAATGGTTTTTCACTCTTCTTTCACGCAAAAGCGGGTACAATCCCTCTTTAAATCCCCCTAATCCCTAGCACCTAAGTAAACAAGCGGATAGCCTGGACAGGTAGTAAGATGCGGTGATAAAAAGAAGAAATAAGATCACTCATTGTCCAGATAAAATTCCCATGGGAAGTATAAAGGGCTAAAGGGCAGATTCTACGTGCAAATGGTTAATTGGGGACAAAGTGGGTGAAAACATATCATAGGTACAGTTTAGGTGGAAGTATAGGGTTAGCGAGGAAAAGTGGTGTTTTTTGCTGTTTTTATAGGGAAACCTTTTTTTCTTTACGAAAAAATAAATAGAATATTAGTCCAGTAGAAACATTGAGTTTAATTATCTTCACATTGTGATATCAACCGTTCTTAAATATGTGTCAATGTTGTCCTAATATTTAAGAGCGTTCATCATAGCAGGAGCTATCGGCTTGCAACTGCGTTTGTGTGTCTGTGCGCGCGAGGTATTTGAATAAAAGGTAAAAGAAAGCACTCACGGTGACCTGGTGGTCTAGGGGTAAGGTGTCAGACTTCTATGCTAGCGGCCGGGGTTCAATCCTCTGTCCCGGCAAAGATTTATCTGATTACCAAACCCTTCCTTCACCTCTGACAAGACATCTTGTGAATGTGAGGAATGCCAGGCCTCCACCGTGGTTCGGATTCTACGTTAAACTGTAGGTCCTTCATTTCATCTCACAATCACCCTACCATTACACATTAGCGTAAGTGCGAATAACCCGAACGGGTAGTAAGACGCGGTGCTAATAATAATAATATTAAAGTACTCACGATATGCAAGAAATATGTGCTGTGTATTCGTATTTGAACGATTACTCGAAATTTCTCCATGTAACGATGGGTCACAAAGCGACAAGGTTTCTTGTTAATAACTACGGTATGCTCCTATTAGGACAGAATAAATATTTGTGCACAATTCTTTATCAGTGAAGCCATTCAAAAATGGTCAAAAACGGACTTAACATTGCAGTTTTTATCCAAATATAATTTAATATGTCAACAATGATCAATATTAGGAACTTCTATTAACTATGTATCTCCATTAATATTTAATAAGAAATTATCCACGTGCATTAGTGTTTCTGTAAGGTTACGATTCATAGCCGACTGTATGACAGAGTTGATGGACATGTGACCATGCTATTAATGACAACATTTTCTCTTCATTTAAAAAGTTTCTTATATTATGCCGCAATTCTTGTGACAGATATTCAACAAACTGCTGATATCACCATGTGAAGAAAATTAAACTCTACAAAAACTACATTTTATTTATTTTGCCGAAGAAAAAAAGAATGGTTTGATATAAACACTGAAAAAACACTAAAATCTTCTCACATCCCCTAACTCCCACCTCAAGCAAATTGTTCTCACACTGGCAACACTCCATGATATTCCGTTGGCTCGAAATTATATCCTTGGCTGCTTGAGGTAGTAAGTTTGCATTGTATATAAATAACTCGCTTTGTTCGTTGGGAGCTCCGCCTCCAAACCCCCAATGAGTTTTCTTTGCAACTGGATGTGTAAACTAACGTAATTTCAGAGCCGTTTTTTGATAGGTCTTACCGTTTAGCCACAAGAAACTTTCAAAGAATGGTCCGCACAGACTTTAAAGTTTCTCCAGCATTTTGCATTTTTTGGGGGGTTAATTTTTTTTTTTACTTTTTGGAATTTTCCCGTCGTTTACAGGATAAAAGCTATACTAATGAAACAAATAGCCGAAACTATTGTTAATGCATTTTAGTGGGGATATTCCCTCTTAGATATCATATTCTGAAAATTGAAAAATGACACCTGGACACGAGAATTAAACCCGGGACCTACGGCTTAGTACGCCAATGCTCTTACCACTGAGCTATCCAGGGTTCGTCCCGTGTCCAGGTGTCATTTTTCAATTTTCAGAATATGATATAAAAGCTATACGTTAGCCAAATTTCAAGTTTCTAGATCATCTGGAAGTGGGTAAACATTATTGTCAGTGAGTGAGTCAGCCATGTGGCTTTTTAGTAGTATAATGGGTTGCTAAAGTCTGTTCAGCGTAGGAATTGTTTTCTGAAAGGCCTTTTTTCCCTACCATAAATCTATTTTATATTAGGATATTGGTAAGAAAAAAGACCTTTCAGAGAGTAATTACTACCGTGAATGAAGTATACCTTGGAAGAGCATTGGAACGTTAACCCAAAGGTTCAACATGATTGGAACAAATTTCACAACTAACAATTTAGTTATTATTAAAGAGGACCGCTACTCTGGTCTAGTTGTCAAAGTTTCTGGCTATCGGTCCTGAGATTCCAGTTTCGATCCCCTGTGCTTTCAAAACTTATCCGTGTAGCCATGGGTCTGGAATGAGGTCAACGGTTCCTCGTGAGGAGAAATGAGGAGCTACTTTAATAAAGAAGTAGCAGCTCTGGTTGATAAAGATTGAGAGATTAACGGCTTGATGTGTTGACCACATGACACCATGTATCCGCAAATATTGGCACTATCATCGAAAAAAAGTGGCGGCCGCTCGGTTGGCATGACTCTCTTGCGTGTTTACACGATAGATTTTTTATTAATAAAGACTGATATTTAAACTGTCGATTAATTGAAGGTGACCTGGTGGTCTAGGGGTAAGGTATCAGACTTCTATGCTGGCGGCCGGGGTTCAATCCTCCGTCCCGGAAAAGATTTATCCGATTACCAAACCCTTCCTTCACCTCTGACAAGACATCTTGTGAATGTAGAGAATGCCAGGCCTCCACCGTGGTTCGGATTCCACGTTAAACTGTAGGTCCTCCATTTCATCTCACAATCACCCTACCATTACACATTAGCGTAAGTGTGTATAACCCGAACGGGTAGTAAGACGCGATGTTAATGATAATGATAATGATAATGATTAATTGAACTATTAAAAAACATGTTTAAAACAATCTCAAACAACCATTGAAACTATCATGTTATGCAACGATCCGTAGTCTACGTTTTAAAAATAAAGAAAGGCTAACCAAACTTGGGAAGCAAAGAGATTGGAATCGTAAAGTAGAGAGCTAAAAGCAAACAATAAATTAAATATCTCCGACACTCCGCTGTGAGGTATTATTGCGTTGTGTCTGCATTCCGTTCCAGTCGCAGAGATGTAATCAGCTGGACAAACCTCTTAGGAATAATTTAGCTGGTTCCAACACAAACTTCCTTTCTACTAGCTTTGGAAGGTTTTGTGCCGAAGTGTGTGTACATGTATTAGTCAGTAGCTTCACTTTTGTCAACTTGTATTCATCTGTATGAAAGGGGGGAGGGTGGGAAATTTACACCTCAACTCAAATGCCATCAAAGGTTTAAAATTAATTACTAAAAATAACTGGAAAATTGGTGATCAAGTTTCAAGGAATTGTGTGTTTTACTTTAGTGTGTATATATATGAAAGTCCTGACTCACTCACTCATCATCGTATCTCACAAGCCCCTGGACCTAAAATCTTAAAAATTTTCAGGGAGGTCCCTTTCAGTACGTAGGCATCCAATAAGAAGGGATTTTGCGAAATTCATTCTCTAAAGGGATGAAAAAGGGGGGGCTGAAAAGATAGGCTTTTTCCAAAACCGCTTGAGCTGGAAACATGAAATTTGGCCTGAGTGCTCTTTATCAAAGTCGAAAAAATAAGTATTTGACGAATTTTATATATTAGCGTCCTAAGGGGTAAATACTGGGGGTAATTTTTTTTAAAATAAGCTCGAATATAGCTGAAACCATTTAAGATAGAAACTTGAGACTAGGGGAAAATAATCATCTCAAAAAATAAAGAAATATGTTTCCGACAGTTTTTCGAAAAAATCACCCAAGTGGGTGAACGGGTGGGTTTTTTAGAGTCTGAAACCACTAAAGGTGCGGCAGAAGGGAATGCAAGTATTTTTTACAGTTTTTATAGAGTTGCAATTTTTTGGCCAAAATAAAACAACTATTTCTCCACTAGAAACGTAGAGTTTAGTTTTATGAACATGCTAATATCAACAGATCTTGAATATCTGTCAAGGGTATCCTGGAATTTTGTCAAAACTTCTTAAATAAAGATAAAAAGGTTTGACAAAATTCCCGGACACCCTTGACCGATATTCAAGATCTGTTGATATTAGTATGTGCAGAAAACTAAACTCTACATTGCTACTGGAAAAATATTTGATTTATTTTGGCTAAAAAAATGTATTGCTATAAAAACTGTATAACTACTCGCGCTCCCTTCTGCCGCACCTTACGCTAGTAACGTGAACCTCAGGGAAAATACTCTTACTAAAAAAAGTTTGTTCAAAGGGTTTTTTGAAAGAAAAAAAACGTGACAAACGGGGAGAGGGTTGGTTTTTCGAAAAACCACTGTATCTATGAAACCGCTTAATAGATAAACGTGAAGCACAGTAAATATACTATTCTTAAAAATAAATAAGTGTTCGATAATTTTTCGAAAATGAAAATACCTGAACGAGTAAACGGGGAGGGGGGAGGTGCGGGAGGGGGGGGTTGCGAGTTTAGTTATATCTCTTTAACCTGTAAATGAAGAGATGTGAAATTTTGCAAGAATATTCACAACTACTTTCCAATGTGATAGAAAACTCATAGCTAAAAAGAATGTTGTGGAAAAAGGAGTTGAGGAAAAAGGGGTTGGGGTTTTTCAACATTTACCAAACTAATACAAACACTTTATATAAGCGGACATCTAGATTAATTATCTGTGTGTTCTATAACTGCAATTCGGCATTCAGGCACTAAACATATTTAAGTCGGAACATTTTAAATTTTAAACTGGAACTCCGGGATATATTTGGGAGAGGCGGGGCATATAGGTTGAACAAATTATCAATAAATTATAGCACATCTCTTTATTTTCGGGTAGTTTACTTAAGATGATACTTTATATAAACAAATATCTCCAATGTTTATCATATGTTTGCGCTACTCTTCAAGAGAAATAACTTATTTTCATAAAAGTTTTAGGACTATTAAAAATAAAGAAAAATTATCTGAAATATGTTTTTATAAAACCAACATCTTACTATCTATAAACAAATATTTATTATTAATAGAGATCGTAAAACTGGAGTTGATTGCCTTGCTCTTTGGTAAGCGGTATTGTTCCTTCTCAATATGTAAAGTACATTATTACTTCATGAATGTTCTTTGGTGGAATATGATGCGCTTTTCTTTTTGAAGTTTCTTCAATAATGTTTATTGTTTAATTTAATTTATATAAAGTTTGTGCATTAATTTTTGTGCTGCAATGTAAAATTTATTTTTATATAGAATTGTTTTTTGATTTGTACATCGAGGGATTTGTACACGGGCTATTGGTTAGTCACTATCTAAAAACTATGAGTTGTTTGTATGTCCCTCCAGGACTCTTTCTACCCCTTTCAGTTACCATAGGGAAGCAGGGGTGCACGCATTATTTCATTTTGGGGGGTGGAGGGGGAGGGATAGAACTTAAAATAAATAAATCCAACAAATGTTTATATATTAATCAGGAAAAGCCTACACACACACGCACACACACACACCACACACAATGTTTTTTTTAAACTAACAAAATGAAATTGACAATAATAACCAGAGAAACAAACATACACAAATACAATAAAGTTGTATTCACACAGAGAGGGTTGTACTCAGGCCATGTCATGTCGCTACCATTCACACAGAGAGGGCTGTACTCAGGCCGTGTCATGTCGCTACCATTCACACAGAGGGGGCTGTACTCAGGCCGTGTCATGTCGCTACCATTCACACAGAGAGGGCTGTACTCAGGCCGTGTCATGTCGCTACCATTCACACAGAGAGGGCTGTACTCAGGCCGTGTCATGTCGCTACCATTCACACAGAGAGGGCTGTACTCAGGCCGTGTCATGTCGCTACCATTCACACAGAGAGGGCTGTACTCAGGCCGTGTCATGTCGCTACCATTCACACAGAGAGGGCTGTACTCAGGCCGTGTCATGTCGCTACCATTCACACAGAGAGGGCTGTACTCAGGCCGTGTCATGTCGCTACCATTCACACAGAGAGGGCTGTACTCAGGCCGTGTCATGTCGCTACCATTCACACAGAGAGGGCTGTACTCAGGCCGTGTCATGTCGCTACCATTCACACAGAGAGGGCTGTACTCAGGCCGTGTCATGTCGCTACCATTCACACAGAGAGGGCTGTACTCAGGCCGTGTCATGTCGCTACCATTCACACAGAGAGGGCTGTACTCAGGCCGTGTCATGTCGCTACCATTCACACAGAGAGGGCTGTACTCAGGCCGTGTCATGTCGCTACCATTCACACAGAGAGGGCTGTACTCAGGCCGTGTCATGTCGCTACCATTCACACAGAGAGGGCTGTACTCAGGCCGTGTCATGTCGCTACCATTCACACAGAGAGGGCTGTACTCAGGCCGTGTCATGTCGCTACCATTCACACAGAGAGGGCTGTACTCAGGCCGTGTCATGTCGCTACCATTCACACAGAGAGGGCTGTACTCAGGCCGTGTCATGTCGCTACCATTCACACAGAGAGGGCTGTACTCAGGCCGTGTCATGTCGCTACCATTCACACAGAGAGGGCTGTACTCAGGCCGTGTCATGTCGCTACCATTCACACAGAGAGGGCTGTACTCAGGCCGTGTCATGTCGCTACCATTCACACAGAGAGGGCTGTACTCAGGCCGTGTCATGTCGCTACCATTCACACAGAGAGGGCTGTACTCAGGCCGTGTCATGTCGCTACCATTCACACAGAGAGGGCTGTACTCAGGCCGTGTCATGTCGCTACCATTCACACAGAGAGGGCTGTACTCAGGCCGTGTCATGTCGCTACCATTCACACAGAGAGGGCTGTACTCAGGCCGTGTCATGTCGCTACCATTCACACAGAGAGGGCTGTACTCAGGCCGTGTCATGTCGCTACCATTCACACAGAGAGGGCTGTACTCAGGCCGTGTCATGTCGCTACCATTCACACAGAGAGGGCTGTACTCAGGCCGTGTCATGTCGCTACCATTCACACAGAGAGGGCTGTACTCCGGCCGTGTCATGTCGCTACCATTCACACAGAGGGGGCTGTGCGTAGACTATGTCGTTTCTCTACCATTCAACTTTACAGTTTATAGAAGTTCTAATCGATGAGGTCTCTCCACCATTTTGTCAAATATCATATCAATGTTTATGTCCATCATTTTATCCGCCACTGAAGCGCTAAACCCAAATACACCAGCGCTCCAAACGAATGGGTACGTAACTGCTTCAATCAATCGATTTAACTATCGATCAAGCAACATCTTTTGATACAAAATAATTTTCCATATATATATTCATATTACGATATTATAACATGAGTGTGCACGTGTAATAAGATTGTGTGAAATTTGTGAGTTTTCTGTTTCTTCTTTTGTTGGTAGTTAATGCTTTAGATTATTTTTAATTTCGGGTGGAGGGGAGCGAGATATATTCCCCTCATAACCCGCACCCTCCCTGCGTACACCCTTGTATAGAGAAGTTAAATTTGGTGTGGACGTTATGTGTCGTGCCATCTTTATGAGAAAAATCACAAAATTTAAAAATTCAACCATTGCCAGTGTTGTTAGTGCCACCTAGCCCTGTCAATAACAATACATTTTTTTTTGCCACCACGTCATACTACTTGTTTCGGTTATACGCGTATGCACTAACTAGGCTAATGTATCAGGAGTGAAGAAGGTTAAATTTAGCTAATGTGTAGCTGGATTTGCGTGAAGGGAGAGTGGAAACACACTAAGGAAACAAAAACTCTTAGTAAATCCGACTAGGACTCGAACCTCAACCACTCCGTCATCATCTGTTCAGTCTATTGCGAAATACAGTACCTTAGAGAGAGAGAGAGAGAGAGAGGCCTTAAGAGCATTCGATCACTGAAACGCGTCAAGGCTATTAATGTTTGATTAATCAAGTAAATTTGTTAATAAAAAAAACAGTTAAGATTATTCAACTCTCTATTTAACTGTATGAAAAATAGCGTAAGGGGTAGGGGGAGAGGAATACCCCGTGTATCATCCGTTCACGGACTTAATCCACGTCTCCCGTGGAAAAGAGCCGGATAAACGACCCTTGCGCTAAAACCTGATGACGAGAGAGAACGGTCGGAAATGGGACAACTTTACAGAACTCACAAACAGTAACTCCAGAACAACTTTCAGCGAAATCTGGTTTCCTTGTCGATGACCTCACCAGGCGACAGTCGACGCATAAAGTCGAGGTGCCTCCCAACTAAACTCGTCGAGGAAGCTGTAAAAATTGGGAACATGTCGGTATGCTGTGCCAACACGACATTAGAGGGCGTCAAAAATGGGATTGGGGGGGAGAGGGGGGACTATATATCTTTGCTGCTTATCTTGCTTTTAAGTTAATTAGTTGCTTTGGGGGCGGGACTTTAGCCTTTTTAAAAAAAAGCAGATGTAGATGCAGGCTTCAAGAATTCAAGGTCCACTAAATATTGTAGAACCACCCTTAAAAACCTCAGTTTACATTAAATGTTAGAATAAAGTGTTTTTTGTGTTTAAAAAAAACTAATGGGGTAGGTGACCTGGTGGTCTAGGGGTAAGGTGTCAGACTTCTATGCTGGCGTCCGGGGTTCAATCCTCGGTCCCGGCAAAGATTTATCTGATTACCAAACCCTTCCTTCACCTCTGACAAGACATCTTGTGAATGTGAGGAATGCCAGGCCTCCACCGTGGTTCGGATTCCACGTTAAACTGTAGGTCCTCCATTTCATCTCATAATCACCCTACCATGACACATTAGCGTAAGTGCGTATAACCCGAACGAGTAGTAAGACGCGTTGCTAATAATAATAATAATAATAATAATATATAATGGGGTAGGGATGAGGAAGGAGGATATCCACCCACATTTTCATGGAAGGAAAGTGGAAAACTATTTAAGAAAAACTACCCTCGGTAGACCCGACCGGTATTCTGATCCCAACATCCCCGTCATCGGCAGTCTAGTTTATTGAGAGTGACGCCATAGGCCATGCGACCACCAAAGTGGGTCACATTAAATTAAATATCTTTCTTTATTGTAATGGTAATAAGATTTTGATTGGATTGTAATGACGTGCATCACAAAAACACGTATTTTCTCTTCTTGCGTTATTCTAGAGATAGCTCCTCTGTCTTTATCTCTTTTCGTTGGACTCCTGCTGCGTGAATTTCCCATTCTAATAATTGGCTAACCTGTTTATAAACTTTTATTTTGTGTTAATCTTCCAACACGTGACTTTAATCCGTGCTTCTCTGGCCTATAAGTCAACCGTCAGAATTCTGAAAACAGTTATTCCACTTATTGAAATATAATAATTTGTACCCCGTTTCGATGGTTGTATTGTTTAAGGCGTCATTCTCTCAATAGACTGGAAGTCTGAAAACAGTTATTCCACTTATTGAAATATAATAATTTGTACCCCGTTTCGATGGTTGTATTGTTTAAGGCGTCATTCTATCAATAGACTGGAAGTCTGAAAACAGTTATTCCACTTATTGAAATATAATAATTTGTACCCTGTTTCGATGGTTGTATTGTTTAAGGCGTCATTCTCTCAATAGCCTGGACTGCCAAAGATTGAGGTTTGAATCTCGGTCAGATGCACTGATGGTAGTTTTTCCTAAATGCTTTTTCACTCTTCCTACACGCAAATGTGGATACACTGCATCCAAATTCAGGCTTACTCATCTTACCCATTAGCGTAATTCTTACATCAGTGTGTAGCTCGAAATGGTATTAAGACACGGTGCTTAGAAAGATTGTATTTGTGCGTTGACTAGCTATTTAATAGAATTAAACATTAAAATGTGGAATAGATATAATTCCTAGAATGGTACTACACTTTCATATTTATTTTAGTTCGAAACCTTATATCACTTGATAACGGATCTGACTATTGAACTGAGGGTTCCATGTTCCATTCCTGGCAAAGCTGAAAAGTGTGTCATTAGTGAAATTGGAGTTTCTCTTTTTTCACTGTAATAAATTAACGACCAAGGGTCTGTGTGTTGTGTCTGCTGTAGATTTAAGTTAGTTTTTAAGCCGTGTGGTGATATAATCAATCGGTTCCGAAAGTGCATGTTTAATACCTCAAATAAATTAAAATATGTATTGTACAATATAGAAGTTATTGAAAAAAAAAAAGAGATTATGATATCAATTTGACGATCTCTCAAATATCTTTTTAAAAATAACATATTTTACAAATATTTAATGAAACATTCACGTTACATGACATGCACCAGGATTTAAATAAATAAAATGAAGAAAGATAATT
This sequence comes from Timema douglasi, assembly GCA_901482245.1. Lineage (NCBI taxonomy): Eukaryota > Metazoa > Arthropoda > Insecta > Phasmatodea > Timematidae > Timema > Timema douglasi. The sequence continues at coordinate 73,489 of CABEEJ010001673.1, forward strand.
TATTAACATAGAATCTTGAAGTAGTTAAAGTTTTAATTGTGAAGTATGAACAGAATATTTGATCAAATGACACTCTCTCCACTTAAATAGTATTTAATAAGTGTCCCCCCACCCCCCACTCCCTTTATTTAATGGAGCGACTTTGGTGACCATATCTTCTAGAGTTGCTCGTTCATTCCTAAATACGTTTTATATTATTCTGGATTTTCAACTTTTAAGATATTTTCTATGTTATATATCTTGATTTTCTTAAAAATGGGAAGCAGATTTTTTTAAAGGAAGTGCAAACATATTTTTTTACAATCAACATTAGTAATATTTACTTACTAGACATTAGGGACTCGAAAGTTCATTACCACACTTAGAAAAGTATCCCACCTATCCCTATCTTGAGCTAGTTCTATCCAGTTCACATAATTACACCATATCCCTCTCATGGACAAGTTCTATCCAGTACACCTCACTACACCCTATCCCTATCTTGAGCTATTTTTATCCAGTCCACGTCATAACACCCTAGCCCTACCTTGAGCTAGTTCTGTCCAGTCCACCTCACTACTCCTTATCTCTATCTTGAGCTATTTTTATCCAGTCAACCTCACTACACACTATCTCTATCTTGAGCTATTTTTATCCAGTCCACGTCAT
>CABEEJ010001673.1:77378-89260 GCA_901482245.1 Timema douglasi
CCTATCCCTATCTTGAGCTATTTTTATCCAGTCCACCTCACTACTCCCTATCCCTATCTTGAGCTATTTTTATCCAGTACACCTCACTACACCCTATCCCTATCTTGAGCTATTTTTATCCAGTCCACGTCATAACAGCCTAGCCCTACCTTGAGCTAGTTCTGTCCAGTCCACCTCACTACTCCCTATCCCTATCTTGAGCTATTTTTATCCAGTCCACGTCATTACACCCTATTCCTATCTTGAGCTAGTTCTATCCAGTACACCTCACTACACACTATCCCTATATTGAGCTAGTTCTATCCAGTCAACCTCACTACACCCTATCCCTATATTGAGCTAGTTATTTCCAGTCCACTTCATTAAACCCTATCTCTTTCAGGTCCATTCTAATGTTATCCTTCCATCTACGTCTAGGTCTTCCCAATGGTTTTCTCATTGGGTCCAACCAGTAAATACTCTAAACATGGTTCTAAACTATCCTATTCACACTGCATGTCCCATCCCCCCTAATCTGCGAGATTTGATAATCCTAACAATGTCGTGTGATGAGTACAGGGTATGTAACTCATCATTATAGTTATAACCTCCTTCACTTACAAGTATCTTGATCCCTTATTGGGCCAAATATTTTCCTAAGCACCTTTTAATTATTTATATTATAATATATCAAAAGGGACAGCGGCATTTCCCATGACTTGACGTATTAATACATTAAAGCAAACTTTTTATAAACTTTTTATGGCTTTCAGATATGTCATTTCGTAAGAAAATTATGATATAGGAATGTGCTAATTAATTTTTCAATTGAAATAAAACATGGCTCTAAAATTCATTTTAATTAACTAGAGTAAGCTTATTTTAAATTTTAATAAACCATAATTATAACTTAATTTACAGTGAATATATTTAAAACTAGAAACATTTTTCGAGTATCTTTAAATTTTTGCTGGCAATCTTTAATAGTATTTTTGGTATTAATTCTGTTATGACTGATACTTTTAACACTAGGGGCTTCATTTAATTGAATAAAACTGTGGATAAATAAGAGCACACTAACATTCTCATGATAGCGAGATGTAAAATCACACAAAGGTAAATTTATTCTTAGAGGTTAATAGTAAATGCACCTTTCTTCTTCTTTAGAATGGTTGCAAAACCACATATGTATAAAATAATTCCTATTGTTATGCACTGGCATTCCTCTGAAGAAAATAGATAAAATATATTCGCTACAAAAAAAGAAAGATAAAATACCACGGCCGAGTTTCAAATATGAAACTGCCAACGTTGACAGTTGTGTGATAGATACACTTTTAAAAAAAAGTTGGATACTCTTAATTTATTGTTTATCTCCTTTAAACGTGTCAGAACTATTATTAATTTTCGCGGCATCCATTGCACCAATATGAGGACACATGATGATTTGTGACCCTCAGTTGCCTTGCAATATTTACGACGCGGTCTGTTATTCATTAGTTTACTCGACAAATTAAGGGGCAGTCCATTTACTAGATATCATTTATTACAAATGACAGCCGCCGGTACTAAAACTAAACGAGGCTTCTTTATTGTAAACTTCCATCTATTTTCATTTCTCAACTTTATCTCAAGTACTTTTTCATATGACTTCAAATTGGTTTCGACATTATCAAGGGGAAATGAGTAAAAAAAAAGGACCATCATAGCTTTTGAATTAAACGTCATGTATTTTTTTGAACTATTCCTGTGTAAGTCTTATTTTTAAAGGAAGCCCACTTTTGACCACCTAAATTGGTTGTAAGACACTAAAATTTGGCATTATAGAAATAGGTATTAATTTATTTGTTGGTTATAAGTTAATCTAAAAGCTATCAAAAGTTTCTGATAATTATTCATTAGAGGCTACTATATAATTTATCTTTACATTATTAATTAAATGTATTAATAATGTAAAAGGTGACTTGGTGGTCTAGGGGTAATGTGTCGGACTTTTGTGCTGGGGGTCCGGGGTTCAATCCTCGGTCCCGGCACAGATTTATCTGATTGCCAAACCCTTCCTTCACCTCTGACAAGACATCTTGTGAATGTGGGGAATGCCAGGCCTCCACCGTGGTTCGGATTCCACGTTAAACTGTAGGTCCTCCATTTCATCTCACAATCACCCTACCATTACACATTAGCGTAAGTGCGTATAACCCGAAAGGGTAGTAAGACGCGGTGCTAATAATAATAATGTAAAGATAATTTGGAATATTCTTTTTCCACCACCGGGCAACATGGGCTTCCAGTTTTCAAATAATGGGTATACTATGAAAACAAACTGTAGTAAATTTAGTATTGTTATGTGTTCTGTCTTACGACAGGTCCATTCCTTTGGGCAGTAAACTTAGACCACCAATGTGCCCTGTTCTCTGCCTCCTCCTTCAGCATGTGTATAGATTTGTTTGCTGTGATGTCGTCGTACCTTTTGATCTCTTTCAACGGCGGGAACATTTGCACCACGTAAAAATAATGACTACTCGCCTAGATGGGCATATGAATCAAGGCTTCTGTCTCGTCTTGTCTGGTTTACCGGTAGTGGAGGTTAGGGCTGGAATCCTACCCTCCCTCCATTTTACCACCACGCATCCGGGTACATTTCCCTCCAATTGTACCTTCCTAATCCCTACCCTATCAGTGCAGGTGTGCAGATAGTCCGGACGGGTAGTAAGACATGGATCACGTACTGTACATTCTGACATTTATTTAAAAAATAGCATGGTGTCTTACTACCCATTCGGGTTATACGCTTAATCACACTGATGGGTTAGGAGTTGAGAAGGTTGAATATGGAATAAGTGAATACACATTTGCGTGGAAGGAAAGTGGAAAACCGTTTAGGAAAAACCACCCCCGATTCATTCGAACGAGATTCGAGCCTCGATCTAGTCTATCTCAACAGGAAACTAGTGCGTTAACTAACTACGCCACCGAGGTGAGTTTTAGAAAAGTTATTAAATCTGTTTTCACGTATTAATACGTAAATCTACCTGATCTGAAACTGTCTCACTTTGATATATTAAATCAATACTAATAAAGGGGGACCTGGTGGTCTAGGGGTAAGGTGTCAGACTTCTATGGTGGTGGCCGGGGTTCAATCCTCGGTCCCAGCACAGATTTATCTGATTACCAAACCCTTCCTTCACCTCTGACAAGACGTGTATTAATCATAACTTGTGAATGTGGGGAGTGTCAGGCCTTTGACCGTGGTTTGGATTCCACGTTAAACTGTAGGTCCTCCATTTCATCTCACAATCACCCTACCATTACACAGTGCGTATAACCCGAACGGGTAGTAAAACGTGTTGCTAATAATAATAATAATAATAATAATAATAAAAATAATAATAATAATAACTATAATAATAATAATAATAATAATAATAAACTAAAACTAAGAAGATAGTACAATGTTATCAATGTTGAATTCAATAAAATATATTTGTGCTTTAAAGTTTCTTCCTGATAAATATATTAGCATATAACAGCGTGATCTAGGCCTCACCGTTGCGACGTATCGCAGTTGTTGCACCAAATACAGGATCCTCGTCTGTGAAGTCGCTACTTGGTAGCATCTCCATGAAATAGTTTGTTTTTCCTAAGCGTGTGTCACCAGGGTTGATCGGCTAGAGAGATTCCTGGTTTTAAACCGGTAGCAGGCCCGGATCAAGGCATGTGCCAAGTGCACCACGCACAGGGGCCCCCCCGAGGTTAGGGTCCCTCACCTGCCTGGCAAATAAATCACTTGGACTTGTAATATTTATTTTGTGATAATATTGTATTTCAATATTTTCATGCTTTTTGGTATAAATTTATCCCAAACTATTTTAGAAATTCCCTAATCGAAGGGCGCTGGTAGCCTGGTATTACGTGGATTCTGACAGTCCGTACTTAAAAATTAACGCAACCTTTGCTTTTGGGCAAGGCCGTAATCGGGGGGAGGGGGTTCAACTCCCCCTCCCCCGAAATTTAACGAAATATGTATGGCCTTATTTATGGTTCAAACAATGTCAAAATTAAGGCAAAAGTACAAATTACCGTTAAAAAAACACTTCAGAGAGCTTGTAGAGGTGTTTAGTATTTAAAATTGTTTCCAGCCTTTGGCAGTTAGGGGGTTATGGTGCCATAAAAGCACTTTAGATAAGTTCTAGAGTTGTTTAATATTTGTAATTTTGCCTAGTCTTGGTAGTTACGTTGTTATGTTGCCATAAAAACGCTTCAGATAGCGTTTAGAACGGTTTATCATTGATAAATGTTTTTAGCCTCCAGCAATTAGAGGATATGCCGAACACCGCCCCTCCCCCCTGAAATTATTGGCTGGCTACGGCCTTGTTTTTGGCAAACCACAGATGGTGCTGTTGACTTTTGATAGAAAAACAAACATTAATGTTCTATTGACAATAATGATAAAAAATTGATAAACTATATAATATATATATATAATAACATTATTTTTACTATACTAATACTAATGCTATCTTATCTCAGACATCGGACTAAATAAAATGCAATTACACTTAAATAGTATATAATTATATAATGTCCAGTACTATTATAGTATTGATTATTGTTAATTTGCAGTGCTATATTCCACCCAGAATAGAAATGACTGTATAGTATAATAGTTACTATAGTATCAATAATTAATATGTCAATAACAAAACTCACGGTACTCATGTGTGATGTTTATGTAAGAGTCATGACCATTCATTGGGGGACTAACTTCTGATGGTGCAAAGTTCGGAGATTTCACCGAATCCACTTTACATGCATTCTTATTAACGTTGTGTTACGGGTACTGAGGATAAATAATCATGTTATTATTTTCCTCTTAAATCTTATAAACAAATATATAAATTACAAATTTAGATTAGTTAACGCAGTTTTTAGATTAGGTTAGGTTACGTTAGGTTATGTGGTACCCCCACAAATGACACGTTTACAGCCTCGCATACTCCAAAGCTGCCGCTGTTTACAGTAAAGCAGAACCCGTTATTCCAGTTCCTTTTCCTTATTCTTGCGCATCGACTACAGCGCTTTGCGGTTGAATATGTCACTAGCATTGAGTCTGCTATAGACCATATATGACAATACTTCAATATTTTGATCAAAACTTTAACATATATATTTTGAAAATTGAAAAATGACACCTGGACACGGGAATCGAGCCCGGGACCTTTGGCTTAGTACGCCAACGCTCTTATCACACATTTGTAGTTGACGATTTCCGCACGTCCATCATAGACTCTTCCTTAAAAAAAAAAATTGAGTGAAGAATGACCCTGGACACGGGAAAAATCCTGGATATCTCAAGTGTAAGAGCATTGGCGTACTACGCCAAAGGTCCCTGGTTCGATTCCCATGTCCAGGTGTCAATTTTCAATTTTCAGAATATGATATCTAGATGTAGTAATCCTCACTAAAAGCATAAATAATAGCTTTGGCTATTTGATTATTAAATATGCAATCCCTTACAATTATAATAATTGTACAAGTGGCTGCAATAAGCCAACTACCGAGTCGAGGGTGGCTGCGTTATCTGATAGCTCGTGATCTTAATTAATCACACATTTGTAGACGACGATTTCCTCACGGCCATCATAGACTCTGCCTTAAAAAAATTGAGTGAAGAATGACCCTGGGCAGAGGACAATTCCTGGATAGCTCCGTCATTAGAGCATTGCCGTACTAAGCCAAAGGTCCCTGGTTCGATTCCTATGTCCAGGTGTCATTTTTCAATTTTCAGAATATGCTATCTAGATGGAGTAATTATCACTATAAAGCATAAATGATAGCTTTGGCTTTTTGATTCTTTAACATATATAGCCTGCATCCCCTTCTCCTGATATTTAATTATTTGGATATTTTAATTGGGTGGAAATTTCACAGAGTCCACTTTTCATGCATTCGGCCAAGGAAAATTGAAGATATTCAGTTGATACCTGTCTCAGGACAGATTCACAGAAGTACAAGACTACAGGGAATCGAACCCTGGGACCTTTAGATTAGTAGTCAGGAATGCTGACCACTAGACTAGGAGGCCATGAAGTCGTTAAGGTTTTTTTTTTAACTTGGAGAGAGATTTATTCGACTGGACAAGCCCAAGTGGCTCGAAGCGGGTGTCAGCAAGTCCATGCCACCGGCACGCAGGTCGTTTTACATTCTTCGTGGCGGTCATAAAACACAGGACACAGGTATGGATGCGTAAACAGTATCGAGACTAATACTTTTTATGCGCGTTGTCTCGATACTTTTACTCGTTTGAGTACTTAAGGTTGGGATGCAGGGAGTGTGAGAAAGGACCAGCGTTTTTTGCAGTTTTTATAGCAAAACATAATTTTGGTCAAAATAAATCAAATATTTCTCCATTAGAAACAAAGAGTTTAATTTTTCTTCACGTGGTGATATCAATAGTTGTTGAATACCAGTCAAGATCAAAGTGGCATTAGATGACACATTTTTTATAATAATAGTATTTAGCACCGCGCCTTACTACCCGTTCGGGTTATACGCTTTAAGTACTAATTACGCTAATGGATTAGGAATTGGGAAGGTTGAATTAGAGGAAGTGAACCCGCATTTGCGTGGAGGGAGAGTGGAAAACCACTTAGGAAAAAAAAAACCAGTTCACCCGACCGAGATTCGAACCTCGATCTCCCCGTCCTCAGCAGTCGAGCTCAACACGACAGGTACGTTAGCCAACTACGCCACCGAGGCGGGTACAAATTTTTTAAATGAAGGGGGAAAGTTGTCATTAAATTCCAGGACATCCTTGACATATATTCGACAACTGTTGAGATTATATACAGTAGTCCCATGGCTTCTTTGGTTCTGACTGACATCTCACAGCTGACTTCTGACAGTCAACATTTAGGTATAATATCGAAATTTTGACCGTCAGAAGTGACAGCTACTAAACACATGTTTTTGCAGATCATATGGTTCGGCGTAGGAATATATAATTTGGTCTGATAACTTTTCAAAGCCGTCATGTCAGCTGTGAGCTGTCAGTCAGCACCAAAGAAACCATGGGGCTATTGTATACTATGTGAAGAAAGCTAAACTATGTTTCTACTGGTGACATTTTATTTATTTTGGTCAAAACACTGTTTTGATATAAAAACTGCAAAAAAAAACAACCTACCTTAACTCGCGTTGCCTACATCCCCACCTTAAACTCCGATATCTGGGTCGGTATCGAGAAAATCAATCTTTGTGTTTCAATGTAATTAAAAGTTCCGACTTAAGTTATTTCGGAAATGATCTAGACACAAAATAGCTAGGCTCTAAATTATAATATTGTGATTACATCGTTATGGCTATCTATAATGAATTAAAAAAATTATACTGTAATTTATAAGCTTTAATTTTGTATCTAGATGAGTATAAACGTTCTAAGGATATCGAGAAATAAATATGGAACGGTGAAACACACAGACTTTCTCGCTCATATGCCAAAAATGGACATATTTAACCAAAACTCGTAAGATATCTAAAACTAAATGATAGAAAATGTGACAGAAACATTCCACCAAAGAGCCTAAATGAAATAATATACACTAATACCGAAGCATATTGAAAAATAAATGGTACAGTGCACAGCACACACTTTATCTCTCTTTTATCTTGAAATTGAGACATTTACTAAAAACTAAAATATTTATGAAATGCTATATTATACATTGTAGCAGAAACATACATTGTTACTGGTTTTCCCGGCAAACATTTATCTGATTACCAATCCCTTCCTTCACCTCTGACAAGACATCTTGTGAATGTGAGGAATGCCAGGCCTCCACCGTGGTTCAGATTCCACGTTAAACTGTAGGTCCTTCATTTCATCTCACAATCACCCTACCATTACACATTAGCGTAAGTGAGTATAACCCGAACGGGTAGTAAGACGCGGTGCTAATAATAATAATAATAATAATTACTGGTTTCGGCTCTAAGCTTAGATACAGACACAGTGTTTCAGTGGATCAACATTCATCAACATCTATAGTTTGATTTATTTTTACGATAGTAATATTTTTTCTACCAGAAGGGTACGAGTAAGTAAAAACATAATCAAAATGGTCGTGCTTAAAAAACACTATAAAAACAAGCTATTCTAATAAAATTCCCTGATAATAAGTATACTTCTATAAGGCCACATGGCTGATTCACTCACTGACATTAAAGTTTATCCCACTTCAAGATGAGCTAAAAACTTCACGGTAAGACCTATCAAAAAACGGCTCTGTAATTACATTATTTTACATCCACTTGCAAAGAAAACTCACCAGGGGGCTTGGGGGTGGAGCCCCCAACGAACAAAGCGAGTTCGTCTCTACAGCCGTACTTAGTGTTATCAACACTATATTCCTAGGCGCAGACAGTCAGTAGCGGCTGGATAATTTACAACACCTTGCTTGCACCTCGGAAAGGGAATATATTTTGGCAGTATTGGTTTGTACAGTCAATTGTCCGTCCAAGTTATTAAAAGTCCGTCTAATCGAGGGGAAATAAGGTTGTACCTAAGGAATATTATATATTTTTTAATGTGATGAGGTAAACAATACATATCAGATAAGACACATACACATATAACATAGGAGGTGACCTGGCGGTCTAGGGTTAAGGTGTCAGACTCCTGTGCTGGCAGCCGGGGTTCAATCCCCGGTCCCGGCATAGATTTATCTGATTACCAAACCCTTCCTTCACCTCTGACAAGACGTCTTGTGAATGTGGGGAATGCCAGGCCTCCACCGTGGTTCGGATTCCACGTTAAACTGTAGGTCCTCCATTTCATCTCACAATCACCCTACCATTACACATTAGCCTAAGTGCGTATAACCCGAACGGGTAGTAAGACGCGGTGCTAATAATAATAAATAACATAGGTACTGGAATGAGAAAGGTTGATATTACAATAGGCCTATATTACTTGCAAATTATCTATATACTGTACTGTATGTTCGGGGGTGAGATGGAAGGGGTAGTAGCGCTGCGTTGCAAGATCTCCACCAGCCCCCTGCATTACACTACATCATTAACATTTTTAACCTGCCTGAATGTGGCTGGAAAATTTTGTCCGGATTATCTAAAGTCCGAGATATCGAGGTCCGAGTTATCGAGAGTTGACTGTAATTTGCTAAATATATACATACAATTTGTTTTCACGCCTGTGCTAAGGTGGTCAGTGGTTCTACTGTTAAGACTGCTGAGCAAAATATTCATTATTTAGATATGGGTTCATCCTCTTATCCAATTAGTAATAATCTAGGTGCTAGGCCTGGGTATATGAGTATAATATTAGTATAGGGTAAGTTATCTTGTAAGTTGTGAGCGGTTACAATCCTTGTTTATAAAGTGTATGTAAAAACACTATTGTTAAAGGGATTTTTTTTTCTGTTATTTTATATTTGACTTAATCAAGGAGTAGGGATGAACTTATATTTGGGATCAAATGCACCCGAAATAACTTGTTGAGATGATAGTAAAATCACATGCAAAATCACTTGGTTGGTCAGTAAAATATATTACGAGTACTTTTGGAACTATAATAAAACAAAACTTTATATATGATGGTTTGAAATAAAATGCTTGCACATTAGTAAGTGCTTGTAGTACTTTTTTTTTATTTACTAAACTTTTGTGAACATTGAAGTGTAAATATTCATTAAGATAAAATATAATTTTAGGCACAAATTAAAAATAAAATAATGATAATTGTGCTCTAGGAGAAGCTGTCAAATGGATAGCTCCATATGGTTACTATCAAATACTCGTATATTCATTAAAATTAACGAACGTTCCACGTACACCAACTAACATTCCTTATAGTTTTATCTTCAAATTTATGTAAATTATGAATAGATAAAGTAAATTTTATTAGAGGAAATATCACAGACAAACATTTGTACTCCGTGGTTTATTTATTACTTTCATATCGCCTTTATTTGTATAGATAGTTGGCCACCTTAATTTCTCGAGGTTTGTCATCGACAACTTTTTTCAACCATAAAAATAGTTAATGCTCAGTAATGAAAGGTGTTATTTCTTTGAAGCTTCTTAAGAGAGCGGCAACCACTGAGCAAGCAACCATATTCTAAGAGAAAGTCGGCGAAGGTCGCAATAAACTACGCAAGTTGACACAACTGAAGGGTTTTATGTTTGTTTTGGTCATTGACTTCAAATGGGCCTCTGGTTGGGGAGGGGGACAAGATAGTGTATATAGATAGACATTTATTTTTTTAGCACCACGTCTTACTACCCGTTCGGGTTATACGCACTTACGCTAATGTGTAATGGTAGGGTGATTGTGAGATGAAATGAAGGACCTACAGTTTAGCGTGGAATCCGAACCACGGTGGAGGCCTGGCATTCTCCACATTCACAAGATGTCTTGTCAGAGGTGAAGGAAGGGTTTGGCAATCAGATANGTGGAGGCCTGGCATTCCCCACATTCACAAGATGTCTTGTCAGAGGTGAAGGAAGGGTTTGGCAATCAGATAAATCTATGTCGGGACCGAGGATTGAACCCCGGACCCCAGCACAGAACTCCGAAACCTCACCCCTAGACCGCCAGATCCCCTACGATAGTGTATATAGATAGACATTTATTTTTTTAACACCACGTTTACTACACTAATTACGCTAGTGGTTTTACGGATTGGGAAGATTATATTAAGAAAAAGTGTATCCGTATTTGCGTGGAGGGAGAGTAGAACACCATTATTTAAAAAAACACTCTAGGTACACCCAACCGAGATTCAAACCTCGATCTCCCTTCATCAGCAGGTCTGCGAGAGTGGCGCGTTAGACCATACGACCACCGAAGTAGGTGATAGTATACTACCATTAGTAGTAGTTGTAACGACTTTATATAAGAGGTAAGGATTGAAAGATTAGTTAAGAGGAAATGCACCCGCATTTGTTTGAATAAAGGTCAAGAAAAACACAGAGCATTATATTTTAAGCCATATGGCCTGACAGCGATTGATACTTTATCGCTGATCGAGGCGGTCACCTTAAATCACGCGAAGAAAACCATCCCCGACACATCTGAGATTCAAACCTGAAACTTTACATCACTGATAATAAATACTATTGTGATACTGACACTTAGATAACATGACCATGTGTGGGAGTACATTGAGGGGGAGCTGGGGAGGGACAGGGAGGGCTAGGCTGAACCGTGGGTCTTTGGTTCGTTTCACTAATTTAATATATTTATATTCTTATAGCTATTATTTATTTGTTTATCACAGTGTCTTACTACCTGTTCAGTATATACGCATATGTAGGCCTACTAATTACGCTAATGAGTTAGGGATGAGGAATGTTGAATTTAAACAAAGTGTACCCGCATTTTTGTGTAAATAAAATGGAAAAACATTTAGGAAAAAACCCACCCTTAGTAGTCTACACCCTACTGGGACTCGAAAATTGATCTCCCTATCATTGGCAGTCTAGTATAACACGAGAGTGGTGCCTTAGACAATGTGGCCACCGGAGCAAGTATTTATTATTATTGTTCTCACTATCCTGGAGTTGTTTTAACAGACAATTTAAATTCCACATACTCCACATGTCAACTGTTTTAACATCAACCACGTGGTTGTTATCGTAGCTTGTAGTAAAAGCTGCCAGCAGCTCGGCGAACTTCAAGTATGTTCCGGGTGACCTGGTGGTCTAGGGGGTAAGGTGTCGAACTTCTGTGCTCGGGGTCCAGAGTTCAGTCCTCAGTCCCGGCACAGATTTATCTGATTACCAAACCCTTCCTTCACTTATGACAAGACGTGTATTAATCACAACTTGTGAATGTGGGGAATGCCAGGCCTCCACCGTGGTTCGGATCCCACGTTAAACTGTAG
>CABEEJ010001673.1:93103-108667 GCA_901482245.1 Timema douglasi
GGGGGGGGGGGGTAGGACTGACTGACTAGTGGGGAGAGATCAGTTTCTGGTTTATCTAACAAGGTTCTATTATCACAATACCCTTATAGGGGAGCACGTGGATAGTATGTCAAGTTTACCTATATATATTCGGTGACGATGAGGTTGGCGTTTGAATCCAGTTTCTGGGTGTTCTAAGGCTTATTTACTAAAATAGTTACCCAGTCTTCCTTCATACAATGCACGTACATTTTCTCTAATTTTTTTTCCCCTCAACCCTATAAAGTTAATGCAGTTTTTAAAACGCATTTAACCCGAACAGGACCATTAGTAAGACGCGAATGAAAAAAAAAATAGCATTCCCATCATAAGAATGTCAGCTACTAAGCCTACTATATTCCCTTCCATGCGTGCGATTCCTCAAGGGCCTTGGCCCTGTCAAGTGCAAGTCTAAAACCTATTTTGTGGGATGGTGGGCGGGAGGGTGAAAGGCGTGGCGTGGCTTCACAACCAACCAAAGTATTCTTCCGCGCCAACAAGAACAGATGGATCACGGAAACCGTATATGGAGCTAGCTATCGGACGGGTCTTGCGGAAAAATCCTACGTTTGGAAATATCAGTTTTCTCGAGAACGAGTGAAATTTTTATTTTAATATTTTAAACACCCCTTCTAAGATAATGTATCAATGTTTATTAATTGTTACATTTTCTTATTTTTTGTTATGAAGCCGGCAGTTTTCTATTGAAGAAAGTAAATTTTATCGATATTTGATCACTGTTAAAATTATAGAGGAGATGCGTATATTAAAAGTATAACTTAATAAACATGATTCTATTCTTGAACAAACCGTTTCCGAAAATAAAATTGCCAAACAATAAACATTATTGAAGATAAGTGTTTGTTCTCATGGCTCTGCATTTTCACGCCAAATGAAAAGGGCCAATCACCTTAAGATTCTCTGTGTTTACCGTAGCCCTATATTGCGTGCAATCCCTCAAACCTCTGTGTATAGACAGCAGTCCTATCTTGCGTGCAATCCCTCAAACCTCTGTGTATAGACCGCAGTCCTATCTTGCGTGCAATCCCTCAAACCTCTGTGTATAGACAGCAGTCCTATCTCGCGTGCAATCCCTCAAACCTCTGTGTATAGACAGCAGTCCTATCTCGCGTGCAATTCCTCAAACCTCTGTGTATTGACCGTAGCCCTATCTTGCGTGCAATCTCTCAAACATCTCTGTGTTGACCGTAGCCCTATCTTGCGTGCAATCTCTCAAAACATCTCTGTGTTGACCGTAGCCCTATCTTGCTTTCAATCCCACATACCTCGATGCATGCACCGCCAGTTAATAAAGTGCTAAAATATTACGATTGCACCATAAAAATACGAGCCTCGCGCCTGGGAGCCCTCAGCAGCCCCCAGAGGCTACGGACTGGAATCAATTAACCGATCGTTTAACGAGTCGTTAAGCTTTCTACAGTGCGACGTTGCTATAAAACTTGCCGAGCTATATTACAGCGCCTTTCCTTCTTTAGAGGCTTCTCACTTGGCTTCAGGCAAAGCAACTTCGGCAGTTTGGGGTTTTTTAAGTTCCCGTCTGTTTATTACTTTGTGTATGCGATACTGATGAACACTTTGCAACAAAACACTATTATGATAGTTTTTAACACACTACATTATTGTATTACTGTAGCGCGTAGCAATACGTGCTTGTAATACTTTAAAAAAAAAGGGTGAATATGCGTAACAGCTTGTTTATATTTTGTAAATCCTTTTTGATTAATTTATAGATATAATAAGATCTGATCTAACGTGCTAATATTCCAAATTTACTTATTTAATACTCGTTAGCGGTAAATGTCAACGTTGTGCTGCATCCTTGTCCCTCTCTCGGCCACCCAGGCCAAATCTTCTCAGAAGACAAGGGAGGACCACAAAGACGGCTACATCCCGTTACTCAAGGAATATTCTAGAAGCCAAGATTTCTTAAATATATACTTTTTGGCAAGCGTAGGATTCCTTGGCTAGCTTAGTAGTTACCGAGCCGGCCGGGCGTTTATCCGTCATATGAATACATATTTAAAAAAATATTAAAATCACCGAATATTTATCAGCCGGGCACAATCTAGGCTCAATCTTGATCAATATATTTAGTCAGCACAGCTCCCGATAAAGGGAATCAGCAGCAGTTATAATATCTAATCGCTGATTCCAATTATTGTTCAGAATTATAGCAACAATAAATGAAACAAATCATCCAAACTTACGTTTTAATATAAAACTCAACAATGAAAAGCCCCAAATAAAAAAGACACCCCGTAATAAAATACAATATTAAAATAGTGTCACCCGAACGTGGTGACATAATATTTCATTAGTACCCACTCCTAGGAAAAGGGAATATTTCAAGCTTACAAGAATCTTGACACAAAATAACGCGTACCAACTCTTTATTCAAACATCCGTTTAAAACGGTTAACTTTGATTCTAAAGTAATATAATAGGCCTAATTATTTTTACAACATTGATTGTGTTTTGTTACTCCATTTTTACACAATTTGGGGTCTTAGAGAGCCTGAGACTGGGCTTACACCTAACTCCTTGCTACTTTCACTGAGATTCGAACCAAAGTAGTTCACAAATTATTGGTCATGTATGAAGCACAAAGTTTTAACGTTCAATTCATCGTAATTTTCTTCACACGGTGACCTCAAAAATTTCTTGAATATCTGTCAAGGTCGTTCTAGAAGTTAATGTGAATTTTTTCTCACCATTTAAAAAGTTTGTTAGATAATGCCACCATACTCGTGACAAATAGTATATTATTATTATTATTATTACTATTATTATTATTATTACCGCGTCTTACTACCCGTTCAGGTTATACGCACTTACGCTAATGTGTAATGGTAGGGTGATTGTGAGATTGAAATGGAGGACCTACAGTTTAACGTGGAATCCGAACCACGGTGGAGGCCTGGCATTCCTCACATTCACAGACAGATAGTCAACAACTGTTGGTATCAACATGTGAAGAAAATTAAACTATATGATTATACTAGAGCGATATTTTATTTATTTTGGATAAAAAAATGTTTTGTCATAAAAACTTCAAAACCACTTTCCTTTTATCGCGTCCCCTTCCGTCCCACCTTAATATTTCGACAATGTTCAGTATTAGAAACCTCTATAAACTCTTTATCTCGATTAATATTTAATCAGAAATGATCCACGTGAATTAGTGTTAGTGTAAATTTGCGATTTCAAGCCGACTGTATCATAGAATTGATGGGTATGTGACGCACGCTCTTAATTACACTAACGAAAATGGAATGAGGATGGTAGAATGCTGGAGGAATTTTAACCGCTTTTGCGTGAGAAGAGACTGAGAAACCATTAAATGAAAAAACACCCCACTGGGATTCAAATACTGATATCCCCGTCACCGATAATCCAGTCTTAACATGAGAGTGACTCGTAAGACCATGCGACCGCCGATGTAGGTATAATTTTTTTGTTTTTTTTTGTTTCACTATCCGTTCGGGTTATACGCTTGTAATAATCACGCTGTTGTGTCAGGGATTAGAAAGTGTATATTTAGAAGAAGTGTACCTGCATTTGCATACAGGTGAGAGTAGACAACCATTTAGGGAAAGCTCCCCTCAATACACCAGATTGAGATTTTAAATCCGATATTCCCGTCATCGACATTTCAGTCTATTGCGAGATTAACGCCTTAAACCATTCTCCCACCCAAGCATGTCGAGTATAATGTATATAGATCTAATTACTGTTATCTGCCTCGGTGGCGCAGTTAGCTAACGCGCTAGTCGTGTTGAGCTAAACCACCGAGGACGGGGAGATCCGAGGCTCGAATCTCGGTTGGGTGAACTGGGGATGGTTTTCCCTAAATGGTTTTCCACACTCCCTCCATGCAAATGCGGGTTCATTTCCTCTAAAATTCAACTTTACCAATTCCTAATCCATTAGTGTAATTAGTACTTAAGCGTATAACCCGAACGGGTAGCAAGACGCGGTGCTAAATAATAATAATAATAATTACTGTTGGTTGTGTAATCCCTCAAGCGTGTAATTTTTCACCTGGGTTTTCAGTTTATGCCGCTGTGTTGGTGCCATTGAAAGGTACAGTTTATATATCTTGTCGGACAATGATATATCGTTGCTCGTAGGGTGTTATTACTGGTGTGCTATAAATGTGCTACATCGCAAGGTTCGAGTGGACGCGAAAATTATTTCAAGGCTGACTCTGGTAGGTGGTTCGGTTACAAACCATCTGCAACAATCTGATAATAGCCCCAGTGGGTTTTCTTTGCAAGTCGATCTAAACTAACGTAATTCCTAGCCGTTTTTTGATAGGTATTACCGTTTAGCCACAAGAGACCTGCAAAGAAGGGTCCGCACCGACTTCAAAGTTGCTCTGACATTTAGAAATTTTTTCGGGGGTTTAATTTTTTTTTTAACTTTTTGGAATTTTCCCGTCGTTTACAGACTAAAAGCTATAAGTTTGCCAAATTTCAAGTTTCTAACTCATCTGTAAGTGGGTAAACATTAATGTCAGTGAGTGAGTCAGCCATGTGGCTTTATATGATTGTGATAGACACCATAACAACACCAAACATATAAATAAAAGACAGGAGTCAATTTGCAATAGGAATATCTTTCTTTATTTTTTTATATAGAAACCAATATTAACAAAAGTGAAAAAATATGTTAAAACTTTCAAAATTTACCCAATATCATGTTAAAAGTGACAGGTTCAGAGCGCATATGACACGACTGAGTATAAATACATAGACTCAGATTCAGTTACATTTTAAAAGGTTAAATAAGGTTTATTTTATGGTGGTCCGACTATATATTGTACCTATATTCTGCTTCCTTTTTCACAAGGGATAAGGATGAGGTTTAATAAAATGCGCCAGAATTTAACTGGAGGGAGAGTAGAAAACTATAATATGGAAATAGGTAGGTAGCCTCATTGCTTCTGGCTGGGGATCCGATGCTAAATTATTTTGTTTTGTTTGAAACTATTTACACCGCTCGGATAGTCGATCAGAAATTCGTAAACGTCAAAAACAAAGTGGATTCATAAATTTACCGGGTGGAGCTGTCCATTAGTAGGAGAACAAACAGGGAAATGTGAAAATCCAAATGTTACCTTTCTTTTCCCGAGTATTTAGTTCTTAAAGATCAACCGAAACATGTGAGTTTTCGGACTTTTCATATTGAAAAGGTGACCTGGCGGTCTAGGGGTAAGGTGTCAGACTTCTATGCTGACGGCCGGGGTTCAATCCTCGGTCCCGGCACAGATTTAATCTGATTACCAAACCCTTCCTTAACCTCTGACTAGACATCTTGTGAATGTGGAGAATTCCAGGCCTCCACCGTGGTTCGGATTCCACGTTAAACTGTAGGTACTTCATTTCATCTCACAATCACCCTACCATTTTTCACATTAGCGTAAGTGCGTATAACCCGAACGGGTAGTAAGACGCGGTGCTAAATAATAATAATAATAATAATGATACATATTGAAAAAATTCAACTTTTCAAACAATGTTTGCAAGTCTATGAATATGTATAGGTTGATAGAAAATAGTTTTGTTTGTTAAAGGTTTTGTCGATATTTAACCTAAGCACAAGTTCTGATTGGCTACATCTCAGCTACCTAGGCAGCTTCTATAAGATGTGAGGTATCTTACGGTTTAATCTTAGGGATAAGGATGATGAGTAGAGTAGTTTGATAGGAGGTGCAGTGCATTATTGGTGGGGAGAGGTAATGAGGCACCCAGGAGAGATTCAAACGGTCAACGGCAATCCAGGTTTTACCTGAAACTTTAGAACGTGTGTCCGCCGATTAAGATGGAAGTGTAAGGAACACGAGTTCAGGCCAGTGTTTTTTTGCAGTTTTTATAGTAACACTTTTTTCCCCAAAAATAAGTAAAATATTGTTCCAGTAGAAACATATATTTCAATATTCTTCACGTGGTGATATCAACAGTTGTTGAATATCTGTCATGTGTATAGCGGCATTAGATGACAAACTTTTCAAATTAAAGAAAAAAAAAGTTGTGATTAAATTCCAGGACAAACTTGAGAGATATTCAACAACTGTTACTATCACCGTGTGACCCGCCTCGGTGGCGTAGTTAGCTAACGCGCTAGTCGTGTCTAGCTCATTTGCCGAGGACGGGGAGATGAAGTTTCGAATCTCGGTCGGGTGAACTTTTTTTTTTCCTAAATGGTTTTCCACTCTCCCTCCACACAAATGTGGGTTCACTTCCTCTAAATTCAACCTACCCAATTCCTAATCCATTAGCGTAATTAGTACTTAATCTTATAACCCGAACGGGTTGTAAGACGTAGTGCTAAAAATCGATATTTTTTAAATAACGCCATGTGAAGAAAACTAAACTCTTTGTTTCTACCAGAACACTATTTTATTTATTTTGACCATAAAAAGTGTTGATGTAAAAACTTCAAAATCACGGACCTTAACTCGTGTTCCCCACACTGCCACCTTAAGGAGGTTAGTTGACAAGTTTTTATACAGAACTTTTATTTTATTGGAAAGTCTACGTTAAATACGCCCAAATAAATAGTTAATGTTCTCCTCTAGTAGAGATGAAATGTAAACAATTGTTTAATCAACTGAGCTCTATGAACGGCGATATAAACCTGATAAAACTAAACAGTTTACCTACGCACATAAAATAGATCATAAATCGTCTCGTAATGCCGACTTGTTTGGCTTGATGTCGGAGAGATTCTTAACTGAAGATAATTTGACCGTCCCAATCAAACCCCATTTATTTGAGAATTTTATTCAACGTGCAACTGTGTTCCTTTGTTACTACAGATAAGGTGTCAAACTATTTAACCCTAACACGTACATGGATAAATTTACACTGGCGTCAATTGTCCGAATTTGTTTTCGTGTATGGAATCAATGGTATTGATCCTTTGTACCCAATAGTCATCCAAATATAGACAATCACACAAGTTGAACGAACGCCTCGTTTAATTTTGTTTTATTTTCATTCAGTACGAGACTGCGGACATTTTTGGGGGGTAGGTAGAGGGGGGAGGCAAGGATAAATGAATTATTATTATTAGCACCGCGTCTTACTACCCGTTCGGGTTATACGCACTTACGCTAATGTGTAATAGTAGGGTGATTGTGAGATGAAATTAAGGACCTACAGTTTAACGTGGAATCCGAACCACGGCGGAGTCCTGGCATTTCCCACATTCACAAGATGTCTTGTCAGAGGTGAAGGAAAGGTTTGGTAATCAGATAAATCTGTGCCGGGACCGAGGATTGAGCCCCGGCCGCCAGCATAGAAATCTGACACCTTACCCCTAGACCGCCAGGTCACTGACAAATGAAGACAGTCATTATTTGAAGGTGCATTTAAACGAGCAGATGGCCATCTGTGCAATCCTTGATTTCTTTCGTAGACTCTCATTACCGTCAACTTAAAATATAGCTACATTAAAGCTAATTGTGATATTTATCAGACATAATAGCTCACTCGATAGAGTGTCTGCCTACTGAGCCAAGGGTCCTGGGCTTTATTCCTGGTGTGGCCGAAAAATGTATCATTGGTGAAATGGGGGTTTACCCTTTCACATTAATAAATTGACGGCCGGGGACTGGATGTTGTGCCTGTTCTAATCTTAAGATAGATATGAAGGCAAGACAGGCCTAGCAGGCCGCTAGTGGAAAAAAAATATGGCTTGAATAAAAAACTGACCCAGGCCACATGCTAGAAACAATAATGGATGTAAAGTAAAATTATGTTATTTGACGTGTTTAATAAATTTAGGACCAGCAGCAATGTGCACGTGGTCTAAGGTGTCATTTTCGTCTCTTCTGGTTTGTCATTGATGTGGAGGCAGGCGTTTGATTTCCGGTTGGCTGTATTAAGGGTAGTTCCTCCTATATTATTACCCACTATACCTCCACACAAATCTGGGTACATTTCTTCTAGACTCCACCATCTTTATTTCTACTACCAACTTTGCGGTTAGCCCGGATGAGTAATGTGGAGAAGGCTAAGGAAAAAACTACATGTTTCTCCTTTTTTGGGGGGAGGAGGTGGCTATACGGATAGGCTACATTAATTACGCTAGTGTAAATGTGGTGCAGAAGGTAGAATTTTAAAAGAAATGTTCCCGTTTTTGTGTGGAGGGAGAGTGTAAACCTATATAAGGACAAACACCCTGAGTAACACACTACCGGGATTTGAGCTCCAATCTCATTTTCACCGGTAGTTAAGCATAGCGTGAGAGCGACACGTTAGACCATGCGAACCCTGTTGTAGGTAAAACCACTTAATTCAAGTAGGTATGAATTAATAGGGTATGCACCCGCATCAAATGGGGGAGAAGAGGAGTACAGTAAATATCACATGCGGAGAGGCACCCTTCCTTTCCCCGAACCGGGATCTAACCCAGACCTCCCTTTCAACCGCAACCAAGTGCAATGGTAGTGGAAGACAAGTCAAGACACAAACCCCTGTGCGTCTGATGGTTGTCGTCAACCGCGACCAAGTGCAATGGTAGTGAAAGACAAGACGGGACACAAACCCTTGTGCGCCTGATGGTTGTCGTCAACCGCGACCAAGTACAATGGTAGTGGAAGACAAGTCGGGACACAAACCCCTGTGCGCCTGATGGTTGTCGTCAACCGCGACCAAGTGCAATGGTAGTGGAAGACAAGTCGGGACACAAACCCCTGTGCGCCTGATGGTTGTCGTCAACCGCGGCCAAGTGCAATGGTAGTGAGAAACAAGTCGCGACACAAACCCCTGTGCGCCTGATGGTTATCGTCAACCGCGACCAAGTACAATGGTAGTGGAAGACAAGTCGGGACACAAACCCCTGTGTGCCTGAGGGTTGTCGTCAACCACGACCAAGTGCAATGGTAGTGAAAGACAAGACTATACACAAACCCCTGTGCGCCTGAGGGTTATCGTCAACCACGACCAAGTGCAATGGTGGTGAAAAACAAGTCGGGACACAAACCCCTGTGCGCCTGATGGTTGTCGCGAGGATCCAACCCAAAACACTCCCATCCCTTGCTGAAAACAACACCGAGTTAAAAAAAAAAAAGACACATTCCGTGATAAAAATCTTCTCTTTCCTGCTGTTAAGTGTTATTACCGTCGTTTGGGAGGCAATTCAGAGTGTTTTTTCCTTCTCTTTTCTCTTCCTCGTGTCTTTTGTTTTGTTGGGAAGTGTTTTACAAGTCGAGACATAGTTAACACCGCCATCATCACAAGTGTTTTTCATTGCGCGGTGGGTAATGAATGGGACGAGGGGGAGTTCGCCACGCGTCGGAACGAGGGAAGAGGGAGGGATGAAACGCGAGATTTCTTCCTTTCTTTGTCATTTCGATACGGATCAGTGACGTTTCCTTCTAGAACATAAATCCTCTTTACAAGATGACGTCTAAGTCGGGACGTATCGGTCGTACACAGTATTCTGGAGCAATTTAAGAATTCAAAGAGTTATTTTTGGTAGGTATTGCCGGTTTTTATTTATTTGAACTGTAGAACGAGGAAGTAGTATAATTTAAAGAAAAAAATAGTCTTTAAAAGCTATAAATTGTATGTTATATCCTTGAAATAACATGAGAGTGGAATGAAAGCTAAAAACTTTGGTTTAGTCATTTTTATGCTGCACCTTACATTTCAACTATCACCCCCTTTGAATAAATATATAAAACAGGGTAAGCTATTATTTTACAACGCAATCTTCATAGTTTTGAAACTGGATATACACTTGTTTGTTCAGAGTTTAGCAAAATATATTTTACTCTCTGTAACAATATACCACAGTATCTCATTGAGCCAAATTAAGATGAATTTTTAAAATCTATATTTATATTTTTTTTTTAAATCAAAAAATAGTTTGGTAATTTCAAAAAAGAAGTTTGATATTTTCGTATCTTTACCAACGCAATCGATAATAAATAGAAAACATTACTCAGAACAAATAAAAGATGCATATTCAGGATGACAGTAAATTGTTTACTGATTTTCTTCCATATAGATAAGATTTAGTTTATCTGCTATGAGCATATCTATTACACTCAGAGGTATTAGATTTATTAAAACTTACACGTCATCGAAGTGTGTAGTGGTCCATAACCAAACCTAAATGCTTCTACGGCAATCTTTTTTTTATAAAAAAAAAGCCATTAGTTTGAAACTTACTTTTACATTTAAGCTTTTTTTTGCCATCCGTACAAACATTTTTCTTTGGCAAATAAATCAAATATTTCAGTTGAAATTCAGAATTTAGTTTTCTACACACAGAAATATCAACAGTCTTCTTTGCATACAACCCGAATGGTTAGTAAGACGCAATAGTAAAAAAAACACACACACACACAATGATAATGCATATTTATGATGAGCATATTAACATTTGATGAATAACTTCTAAATGAAGAGAAAAGGCTATCATCAAATTCTAGGACACCCTTGACATAAATTTAAAAATTGTTGAGATTACTATGTTAAGAAATTAAACTATTGTGTTTCTACTGACGAAATATTTTATTTATTTTGCCAAAAAAATAATCTCTGCTATACTGGCGACGGGCTTGGTTCTATTTTTGTGACACATGTGCGCGCCTCCTGTTTGCGGCTATCCCCAGACCAATATTTCTTTTGTAATGTGGCAAGAATGAGGTAGGTATATTATCTGAGCATCCAATAAGTGCGACACAAAGGATGGGCTTAGCCCAGAACTTGTTTACTCAAACTACGCTGTTTTTAGAAACACCGCTCAGCAGCTATTAAACCCCCCCTTGCTATTGAACTTCTCGTATTGTTACATTTTTAGCTCTTTAAAGTTGGCAGCACAGTGGAACCTACATCAAAGGAGAGATTTAATCCCTTGAAGGCCACCAAGAGATGGTTCAATTTGCGCCTCAGCGGTGGTGTTTCGTGTAGAAAGGAGGGACTAATAACTGTGCAGGTTTTCAATTTTCACAGGAAGAACTTAAAAAAAAATATATAATCATTTTTTTGCGGCCAAAATGGTAACATTTTAGTGGTTTTCTTAGTTTTCGTGTATACAGTAACCCCATGGCTTCTTTGGTGCTGACTGACAGCTGCTAAACACATGTTTTTACAGATCATATGATTCGGCGTAGGGATACATAATTTGGTCTGGTAACTTTTTAAAGCTTTTAGCTGTCAGCTGTGAGCTGTCAGACAGCACCAAAGAAGCCATGAGGCTACTGTAGGTATTGTTAATATCTATCAAAAGAGACAGATGTAGATAGCAATGACTTGACGTTTGAACATATGAAAGTAGCTCTAGTAACGTTTCTAGACCCACCTCGGTGGTTCGAATGTTATCCAAGCCATTCCTTTCTCAATGGACTAGACCAGACGTTCTTAACCTTTTATTACTTTGGGTCCCTAGATATCCTAAAATATTTTCGCGGCCCCCTAGTTTTTACTAACATATTATTCATTAAGATGTATTCCAAAATATTGGCTTTATTTACTGATTTTAATAACAAACAAATAAAAAAATAAAAATTAACTTACCTAAATGTATTTAATGGGATGTCTGCTGTTAAACGTTTTCCACTAATCTGTCTATTCTTGTTTCAATTGTATTACCTGATAATATTCGCATGCAGGAGTCGATTCCGCAGCTCCATTTTATTATTTATCACTGTGGGAAATCTATTTTGACATAAATAAGTAGAAACAACGGGCAGAAAATATTTAATGGCGATGATAAACAGATGGGGATTATTTGTACCATCCATGATTTCTATTATACGTGCCTCCCCTCCATAACCCCGGAAAATCGAGTCTCCACTGTACTCACATGTTTACGACCATACAATTATTTCTTCTAAACCGTAAAATTTAAGATAATTAACTTCAGTAATAGGCAAATAAAATTTTAAATTATTTTCCTGAGACCCCCACAAAAACCTTTCGTGGCCCCCTGGTTAAGAACCGTTTGACTAGATTGTGATGACAGTGGTTCGAATCTCAGTCGGGTGAACTGAGTTTTTTTCTTAAATGCTTCTCCACTATGGATTCATGCAAATGCAGGTACACTTATTCTAAATTCAACTTTCCTCGTCCCTAACACATCTGTGTAATAGTACAAATGCGTATAGCCCGAACGGGGTAGTAAGTTGCGGTGACAAAAAATAAACTTTTTCTACCCTTTTTTTATGGAAATTGCACTGTAGACGTCCGGACTATGTGCATATTTACAGTGACGGAGTGAAGGAAGATAAGGAAGATATAATTTAGAGAAATGCCTACGTTAGTCTGGGGGGAAAGTGGGAAAAACATTAATCAAAAATAATCTCAATAAGAACGTGCCATCACATGCCCATCGACTCTGTGATACAGTCGGCTATGAATCGTAAATGTACACCAACAATATTGCACGTGGATAATTTATGATTAAACATTAATGTAGATAAAGAGTTAATAGAAGCCCCTAATACTTAATATTGTCGAAATATTAAATTATATTTGGATAAAAACTGCGCTGAAAGACAGTTTTTGACCATTTTAGAACGTCTTCACAGATAAGCACTATGTACATATCTTCATTCTGTCCTAATAAGGACATACCTTAGTTATTAACAGGAAACTTCTCTGTCGCTTTGTCCCTCCATCATCACCGCGAGAAATTTCGAGTAATCATTCAAATTTGAATGCACTGAATATATTTCTGGCATATCGTAAGATGTTTTCTTTTTAACTTCCATACCTCGAGCGAGCCGGAAGCCGAGATGATGATGCTATGATGAACGCTCTTAATGACCTTAAAACTTATATCAACACTATGGCGTCAGCCTGTAATCGAGCCTTGATACATGGATTAACTTATTCTCAATTTGTTATTTACAATATAATTCTCGTAAAACAATATACATCCACGTATAAGTTGTTCTTGATCCCATTTTAAAAAAATACAATTATTTGGGTTAGTATATTTACTTTCTCGCCATCTTACAGGTAGGGAAAGTATTTTGACCGTAAAAAAAATCGAACTCGAGATTTTGATGAATTTCGACGTTTTATAACCCCCCGAACCCTAAAACGTGGTCTTTGCAATGCCATCTGTCTGTTTAAACTTAAAATTAAGAGTATTATTATTAGCACCGCGTCTTACTACCCGTTCGGGTTATACGCAAAAATTAAGAGTAGTTTAATAAAGGGGAAAAGAGAAAAATAGATTTTCTCAAAATCAGCACTAACGATTTTGATTAAAATTCGTATTTAGGCGTTGATTAAGATTATAAATAAACTGACTATTTTCATTTTCCCGTGAAAATTAATTTTAGGATAATTTACAGAAGTTGAAATCTACGTATTTCTGCAACTATTTGAGATACTAAATAACTTATCATTGCAAAATTGTAGTACTATTAAAATTAAAATAAACTTTTATATGAAATATATTTTTATAAAACCAACAGTTTCTTAGATATTGGCAAATATATTAATAACATTTTGTGAGCTTTAGTTGTAAAGAGATACTACTTGAGTTTTAACGTAATAATTCTCCAATGCCATAGAGTAATTAAATATAAGCAAGTCTCTAAAAGTGTATGTTGTTTTTCCTTAAACCTCTTAGGAGAAATGTTTGTACAACAATGATATATCTCCTTTATTTTAGACTCAATAGTCAATATTTACTTTTTTTTATTGGTCAAAATTTATAAATGGAGAATTTAATAGAAATGCGATGACATGAAGATGTGCAACACCTAATAAAATATCGAGTATTTTAACCGGTAGTAGAAATTTTAATACGAAGTGTTGACCCTTGTGGACCCAACATTGATCTTTTTTTTATCGGTCCAAACACACAATTGAGGACCTTAATTCTTTAAAAATAAAATTATAAAATTTAAAACTGCGACCCAAAATATGTTTTACATAAGAATAGCGCAATTCATTTTTGGGTTTGCTAGTGTATATTATTTTGATTCACATTTTTTTTTTTACGAGTTTTGAGTAAATATTTCTATTTTCAAACAATAGAGCGAGAAAGTCCGTGCGGAGCTCCGTATCATTTAATCAAGACTGAGGCACATTATGGCAGTAATGCCGACTTTAGTGGATTTTACACCCACATCTCTTGCTTATTCTCTTGGTGGACAAGCCGTCCAAGGCGTTAGCATTGCATTGCACCAGGTCACCGTGAGCGGGAAAATTAAGGTTCAAATACCGGTCGGGTTCATCGGACGCGTGATCTTCTACACGTTACTTACTACCGTGTTTTATTACATACTCAACATCCTCACCCCAACCTTTTAGGGTGGACCGTACGTTAACACACCATATGTTCATATTGTTCTCAAAGCCGTGAGTTTTTTCTTCTTCTCTATTTTAATGCGGTAATCAGCAACTCATTAATTACCAAAGTCGACTGCCCCTCTCGGTAATGGCACGATGCTTTTCTGGAAAAACCTGCAATTACTGCGGTACTTTTAAATCTATCTGTGGGTATTTAATGTTCTCTTTCCAAACACAAGGTCGCATCAGGACATGACCCACTCTGACCTCTGGTCACGCAGACGAGCTTCGTTCAGGCGGGGCGGACCCGTCCGCGCAGAATACGCGCGGTATCGAGTTGTATTCGGCGCCATACATTCGTTCACACGAGGCCACAGTCAAATGCGACAAGCATGACCCGCGTTCTGGACGTTTGCTTTTATACAAGCAACACATGCCGCGCGTCATGAAAGAGGTGTAAGGAAATAAAAAAACAAGAGCCCAGGGTTGACAATCTCGTATTTTCTACCGCTAATGTTGGATCCGTTTATAGCTGCCATTTCAGGAACAAATAAAGCGGTAGATAATAAATCCTCGGTGACCTGGCGGTCTAGGGGTAAGGTGTCAGACTTCTATGTTGGCGGCCGGGGTTCAATCTTCGGTCCCGGAAAAGATTTATCTGATTACCAAACCCTTCCTTCACCTCTGACAAGACATCTTGTGAATGTGGGGAATGCCAGGCCTCTACCGTGGTTCGGATTTCACGTTAAACTGTAGGTCCTCCATTTCATCTCACAATAACCCTACCATTACACATTAGCGTAAGTGCGTATAACCCGAACGGGTAGTAAGACGTGGTGCTAATAATAATAATAATAATAATAAATACTCAACCATAAAATAATAATAAACACACACACTACCTGCTACAGAAGTACGCTGTTACTGGTATTGAGATACACTGAGAATTCAACACACGTGACGTAGTAGAGGTTGGTTGCCCTGCAGTCTCGCCAGCACCGGCAACACAAAATCTGACGCCTGTATCAAATGCCCTATTGAATAGGATGTACAGTAGCCCCATGGCTTCTTTGGTGTTGACTGACAGCTCAAAGCTGACTTCTGATAGTCAAAATTTAGGTATATACCTAAATTTTGACTGTCAGAAGTGACAGCTGATAAACACATGTTTTTGCAGATAATCTGGTTTGGCGTAGGGATACGTAATTTGGTCTGGTAACTTTTTAAAGCTGTCAGTCAGCACCAAAGAAGCCATGGG
>CABEEJ010001673.1:128941-142877 GCA_901482245.1 Timema douglasi
TTTCGCATTAACAATTAACAAGTCCCAAGGTCAAACCTTCGAATTAGTTGGGATCGATCTGCGAAAGAAATGTTTTACTCATGGTCAATTATACGTTGGCCTATCGCGGGTTGGAGCCCCTGAAAATCAATTTATTTTGCTGCCACTAAATAAAACCACATCAAATATTGTTTACAGGGAGGCTCTTACTCAATAAATTAAATGGCTTTTGTTTTACGGTTATGACCTTTTAACAATTAGTAGAAGTATAAATAAAAAAAATATTGAAAAATGACAAAAAAAAATAAAAGTGAAAAATAATATATAAAAAAAAACAATGTAAATACAAAAAAAAGTTTAAGAAAATATAGTCACAAAAAAAATTAATATCTTAGTTTTTTGTTTTCAATGAATGTTATTTTTTTAGAAACTCACTGTAAAACATTGTGTATTTTCTTTTATTATATTACTATGCCCGTGCGAAGCCGGGATGGGCTGCTAGTTATAATATATATAAATTTGAAATGCATACAATTTCAATGTTTTCTTTTTTTGGGCTTGCCATTTTTTTTTTGTCACGTAACAAACTAAAATAAATTCCCATAAAAGTTTAAAAACACGGGAAAAGTTTACATACTCGTACATGTATACAATATTGTATCTACCTGCACAGCACCTTCTCAACTCTAGCCTTCTTCTTTACTCAGTTAAAATCAATGCCCTTTGCTATAGTATGATTTTGGTAGGAAGAACCATTGAAGTTAGTTACTAAAGTTACTAAAACAGTTTTAATATATGTATACATAAAGTCGTGTTATCTGTAGCTGTAACTTTTGATAGATATAATCAATACCTATAAAATAGCACAAATAGTGTAAAGAATTGTTGTCAATTTTGGCCACAAAGAAATATTTTTGAATTATTTCTACTGTTCTTCCAACCAAATTCAAGGTATACATTCCCCTCCCCTAGGATTAAAGGAGATTTAAATGTTGCTGAAAGACTTTTATCTATAATTGAGAGCATTTTCTTGGTGGTTTTTTGCCTTTAGCACCACGTCTTACAACCCGTTCGGTTTATACGCTTTGTTTGAATTTTATTCTCAGTACATCATCAACAAGATAATTGCAAAAAAATTAGGTTTAAGTACTGTATTTGATAACAACTTCACGCCTTTCTCCTGCCCACTAGTCCCTCAACAAACTGTTTGATCTATTGGTGTATATAGCTCTAGCTGTCGTCCCTCACAACCCAGCTCCTTCACCTACCTAGTAGATCGCAAGCCGCCACTGCAGAAAAGTTTTTTTATCTAGCACACATTCAATCATATTTTACTTTCTGATATAAATAAAGTCTTATAATTGTGAAAAATTTCTACCTAAAATATAGTCACAAATCCTTAAGTTTGTATGTGCCCCCTGGTCAAAAAGAGTTGGCTTTACAATTATGTCTGTTCTTGGGGCTCTAGCCGAAATGATTTGTGGATTTTGTTTAAACTTGATATTTAGTTGTAATATGCTCATACCTTGGGGCAAGGATTCATAAAGTGGTATCCATGGAAGGCCCTCAGGAGGTCTGTAGAGCACGTGGAAAAAATAGCATGCAATCGCAGTACTTACCACGTA
This sequence comes from Timema douglasi, assembly GCA_901482245.1. Classification (NCBI taxonomy): domain Eukaryota; kingdom Metazoa; phylum Arthropoda; class Insecta; order Phasmatodea; family Timematidae; genus Timema; species Timema douglasi. The sequence goes on from CABEEJ010001673.1 coordinate 130,546, forward strand.
ATTACATCGAGATTGGTTTGTCGTTGATAAAAAGTTACAAACACTACCTTGCCATCATTGTGGTAACACAATTTTCTGACAGCTGTGCGTATGGATTTGCAATAGAAGCATTTGTTTTCACTTGTATCGCGGTCATGATTTACATTAATTAAGTAATTATTTCGATTCGAGTTCCTGATGTCACCATTATGGATGTTGCTGAAAAACTACGAGCTCTTTTGGCCAAGTTTATGTTCTATAAGAGGAAAGTGGAGGCAGATAGCTCTAGCTATGTCAACTTTCCAATACTGGAGGAAGTTATTCTGCAAGGTGGAGACTACAGTGACCAAGCCTATCTGCGGACATTTGAAATCACTCCAAAACTCTTTTGTGATGGTTGCTTTTGCTCAGACGATCTTCAAGTTGAAACGTGGATTCGAAATTATTTCCTACTTTAGATGAGCATCAAAGATGCAGAACTTGCCAAAGATGATTTAATTGACTAGAGGACAAAGGGAATGGTGCAACGTAAATTCAACTCACAGAGTCTTTGAGATTCTGGTATTCCTTAGCCATAGCCTATCCTCAGTTGGCAAAAGCGAGCTTTGGGAGCTCTGGTTCCGTTTACTACTGGGCCGCGCATATATTTGTTAGGCAGAGTTTTCAGCACTTGTTGCCAACACAACAGAAAATTGGAAATATGGAATGTCATGGATAGCATGCACGTTGCACGGTCAAAGATTACTTCACAATTATTTCATCTTCTTATTCAAACTAACCAACAGCACCGATCTCATTTATTCTTACTTTTGAAAAAAGTTCACTTTTTATTTGCTAGATTTGGATTTATTTCACTTTTCTCCAAGAAGTGACCACTAGATTTTTCATTAAAATGGAAAGTAAGAGATATAATTCGCTGTGGATATTGTTTTTATTTTATGTCACTTTGAATGTAATTAATTTCTACTGCAATAAAGTGAAATGTATGCAACATTTTACTTGAGTGTTTTACGTGCATTTTTACGGGAAGAGGAACATGCATGGCCTTTTCCAGATTCTCAATAATTCCGTAATTGAAAAAAGATTAAGAATCATTGCTTGCTGGTGTTTTTTACCATCCCATCCCTCAATTTAAGTTTAGTTTATAAATGAGAAACTTCTTAAAATTTGAAATTTTTTGAAATTGTCTTGGACGATTTTGTTTAAAATGAATATCTAGTTGAGTGTTTTACATAACAAATAAAACTTTTTTTTGGGGGGGAGGGGGGGCAGCTGGAAGCAGGGTAGGGGGGGGATTTGTTTGAGGGTAGTTATTGAGAACTGGTTTTTGAAACTTTTGTCACAAAATATATGATAAAGTACTGGTATTGTATCGTATAATTTATTTTTATTTATTATTTCACCGTGACTTAGCAGCCGTTCGGGCTATACGCCTACATTAATTACACAACTTTAATAGGGGTAAAGAAGTGAGAATTTGGGAGGAAAAGAAGAAGAAGAGAAGGAAGGGGAAACGATTTAGGAAAAAACCACCCTCAGTACACCCAACCGGGGTTTTAATCTCGACGGACTTAGCCTTGTTTCAACCCAAAACTATTTGTAGTTTGGATCGGGCATTCCTTAATAAATTGCACATCTCTAAAATGTTATTGATTTATTTAGTGGCCCGCAGGCCACAAGTTGGACATGCCTGCGTTAGACCGTAGGACAATGCGGGTTCTCGATCATATTGACATTGCTATTTTTAGCAGCCAATGAAAACAAAAGAGAGCTGTAAGTAAATGAACATGTTCTAGTCGAGTTAATATTTGTTGTGCGCTCAAAACTGGCAACGAATGACCCCGATTCACTCAGTCCGGGGTTAACATTTATTAATGGCTTGTTTTTTGTGTACCAATCAACCACTTCGGGCCAGTGATGTATACTTCATTCACGGGAGGAGTTTACCTCTGAAAGGTCTTTTTTCTTACCAATATCCTACTATATAATAGATTTCTGGTAAGGGAAAAAAGTCATTTCCCAGGTAAACTCCTACCGTGAACGAACTTTAGTATTTTGATATATTAGTGATGGGACTGTGGTGTTTTGGAAAAGGGGGGCGGGAGGGTGAAGGCCCAACCACCACGCTGGAAACAAGCAAGGTCCCGGGACTAAATTAACTATTTAGATGGGGTCTTCATAGTAAAATCCAAACATCTATCTTAAATTGTCGCTAACCACATTATATCTTACTAACACTCATCCCCCCTCTTAACGAAGGCCGTTAGGAAAAGGTAAGGGGGTAAATAATGATCATCATTGGCAAAGATGGCTTTAAAAAAATCAATAGCTGTTAATATTTTTCAAAGAAGACTTAAAATATATATTTGTAGAGAAATAATGCACGTACTGGACCATCTCTTTTGTGTTTTTCTCCAGTGAATGGCTGTGAAATAATATGCTTCAAGTACAAATATAATATTTTAATATTAAATAATAGTTTTATTAATACAAATATTGCTAGCTTGTAAAAATGTAACAAGTAATGATAGTAAAAAAAAACTTGTAAGAAAAAGAACAATTTTGAATAGCAAATTTATACTTTAAATTTAAAAAAAACACCATAAAACCAAAAATTACTCTCACAATGAAAGTTATAAATATATACTACAGTACATATATCTAAAATATTTTAGTATTGATAAAATAAATTATGTATCTTAATGCTTTGTTATCATACTAAACTTATTAATATAATTACTGCAAAAGTTTAATTTTAAACAACAAATTCGAATCTGCGATTACCATTGTTTGCAAGACGGTCAACAACCTTGTTCACTTCTACAGCTACTTCACATTTGCAACAAACTTTTGTCACCCAATACTGCTAAACTATGTAAATTAGAAAACTGAACATTTCAATTTCACAATAGTTTTATTGAGTAGACATTAGAAGTATTACAGTTTACAAGTTTTACAATTAGGCAGAAAATGATAGCATTTTAATTCTCTTCTCTAGACAAATATCCTTGAGTGATTACTTGATTACTTGCAGTGACCTGGGCAACACAGTGACCAGTCAAGAGGCAGTAGAATTTCTAAAAGGAGAGTAATTTGAGAATTAGTTAAAGCAAAATATAGAACAAATTTATAGTATAACATTTACACAGTCCCACTTGACAAGGTTTAGTGTTACTAAAATAGTAGGATAGTTGACTGGTAAATCCTGCTGGATGATGGCTAAGGGCCAGAAGTCATTAAAATACTATGGCAGGACATGTTCCCATTACGGTACTACCCATGCATTCAATAGTACATTAACCTAATTTTGAACTACCACAAAATTTAAGAACCTATTTACAGGGCAAAACAAAATATTATTTGCGCGGACCCCACTATGACAAAAAGTCAATTTCCACGGGTTGCGCACCCAAACTAATACTTTTAATGAACATTGACTGCATAGTCAAACCTCTATGATTTACAACTGCACTGCGTAAGGCAGAAGAAAGAAACAGACTTCCTGGCGATAACCATCAATAACAAAGTACTGATGCACATGACGTTTAGGGTGTCATGAACTATTTTACCTTTTCAAGATTTATAGGAACTTGTGAGTTAGTGTACATTTACCACACTAAAATTCACATTTTCCAAGTGAGAGGCATAGACGTTAGGACCGTGTCCAAAAATACAATAATGCACTCAGCATTTGACTTTATGAGTCATTAAAATTTTACATGTCCATCAGACAGAAAGGCGAAATATTGCCAAGGTACTTCTAGCATAACGAAGTTAGCTAGTTCTGAATATGATACTTGATCTAACAAAATAAAACAAAAATACAAAAGCACTCAGCAATTGACTTTAAGAGTCATTACATCTGACTTGTCAATCAGACTGACAGGTGAAATATTACCACGATACTTCTAGCATAATGAAATTAGCTAGTTCTGAACACGATACAAATCAAATAAAATGAAACATTTCTCTTGCTAAATTAAAGGACTTCCGAATAACTATTTACAACATATCAAATAAAAAATAAAGTATCTTCTGACTACATGCTACGGACTAAACGACCCCGGCAGGATACAGATACCCTAGTTGAGGTGTCCTGGTATCCAGCTCGTTGATTCCGACGATTCATCCAGCAACGTCGATGCTATGGCGGCGACTCCGACGCCACGAACCCCATGATCCTTCTTGGTAGTTTTCTCACCGGCAGAGCTTCGTCCTAGTACCTAGGCTGAGAGAAGGCGTTGTGCATAAATGAGCTCACGGTGCTACCCTTATATAGCGACAATCAGACACGAACATGGAAAGGGAGATAAAGGAGAATGAATTACGAAGCAGAGGTAGAATAAGGGAGAATGAATGAGAGGGGAAAAAGAGAAGAGTTAGGAACTGACGAGCTTCTTCTGTCGACCACCAGAGGCGCATGGTATCGCTGCGCCTCGGCTCAGCGCGTCGACTCCCACTTTGATCCTTTCTTCTCTACTGCGTGAGCCAGAGTTGATCCACGTGGAGTCGCCATTATAGACAATTCTGTTTTTGTGAAATGAGTAAACGATATCTGCAGGCATCTGCCCTTGGGTGAGTTTTATACACATATATCCTGTATCAAAATGCATCAGTATTAATTTAGTTATTTGATTTTCACTGTTTGTTTTACGAAAAGAAATAATATAGATGTATATTTTTTAAATTATATTAGCGGCCGCATGGTCAGCTGTAAGTTTTGTATCAGACCCCTTTTTATAACTAGGGCACACATTCACAAATCTTATTCATAACTTTAATAACATTAGTCTTTCTTTTGTGATATCTAGAACCGCAATAATCAAAATGTAATTGATTTTTTGACTGATCCACGTGTTTTGAATGTAGGCCAATACGCAGTTTTTTTTTGTATGAGAGTATAACTTTGAGGTAGTTTAGCTTCAATATCTCTATATAACCCCAACGTGGCACAAAATTACACGAATATTGATAAATAGTTAGTTTTTTCCTTGTAGGTGTTCAATCAATCTGATTGACACGCTACACAATGAAGATGTGGTAAATCCGTTCTTCCGTCATTATCGTATGCAGTATACACGAGTCAGCTCTTTACAACATTATATATATATATATATTTAGCACCACGTATTACTACCTGTTTAGGTTATACGCACAATGGGGCCAGTTTCATAGTAAAATCTAGTACGCCTCAAGTGCAGCGCTACACTAAATACATGACGACACCTACCTGAACCAGAATGGAATGGGCCGTTCTCGCATAGGAAACTGGCCCATTCCATTCTGGTTTAGGTAGGTAGGTGTCGTCTTGTATTTAGTGTAGCGCCGCACTTGAGGCGTACTAAATTTGACTATGAAACTGGGCCTTAGTATAGGTTTCAATATTTTTGTATCAGGAGAAGAGGGGGTGCAGTGATCACCCCAAACCCTCTCCACCTGGATCTAACACTAAGAAACGGGCCATAGTGAAAAGTATTGGGATCCCCGACTACACTACTGAAATAATCTTCATTAAAAACCACAAAATAATAGAGGAATGGCCTTTTTTTTAAAAATCTCGGCTATTATTGAATTTTAGTTTTAATTGTAAACACTAATGAGTAATCAAGTTTTTAACACAGTTATTATGATTTAAAAATTTTAGAGGTTGAGTTAAGGGTCCTGGGTTCGATTCCTGGCATGGACGAAAAACTCATCATTAGTAAAATGTAGGTTTCGCCCTCCACAGTGATGAATTAACGGTAGTGGGTAAGGTTGTTGTACATATTATAGATTTAAGTTAGTTTATAAGTCGTGTGCTGGTATAATCATTAGGGTTATAATGTGCACGTTAAATACCATAAATACATTTTTATAGCACATGGGAGAACATAATTTGTTGATTACATTATTTAATAGTTTTTTTATTTTATTAAATTTTACCACTAAAACAGTAGTTGCACCAGGTATACATAATTATATCTAACTGTTTGTTTGAATAAAAAAAATTATAATGGTTAAGTTATTTATTGATTGGTTTGAGGAATTAAAGTGCAGTTTCTAAACTGACTAATTATTTCAGGACACGATAATTTCTTTGAGTGACACCGAAAGGTATTTTCACATACCTTCCATGTATATTTTACAAACCACAATCAACATGGGACCAACTGCTTTACTTCCCCTCCGAAGAAAGTTGTGCTACATCGCTCAAGAAAAATCTGTAGACTCCGGTTGGGTTTGATCAGTTTAACCCAAGACCACCGGCGCTGATGATAGTTAATTAATTTTACTTAAGCCCTTTAGTTGTCTTGTTTCACAAAATAAAAAAGTGTTCATCTTTATTCATTTTTCATGTATCATTTACTTTACTTTAATATCTCTTTATATTAGCGGAGCAAAGTGTTCTGACCCCGGAACGAAAGTTAAATGGTCGAGCTGCAGACGTGTCTTATTTTGGCAGTGTCTGTCTTTCGGGATCCGTTCAATGCCCTCTTTTGTAAGCGTGGGGTCAATTTCTGACCAACCTCAAGAGACAAAGCGAATCGTTATGTTGGCGGCGAGATTAAACTAATAAAGTTTCATTTATGACACGTCCTCACTTGATGTTTTCATAAGATTATAATCAACCTTTTGTTGTGGAGGTTCTTAGAAGTGATTGAACTTACGGACCAACAATTTCTAGTCGATACACTCCAAACAAACTTTTAGTAGTGTGTATTTTATAGCTAGGTAAACAAACAGAGCTTAAAACTGAGGGTGCTACAATAGAGTATTTCAAATTAGCATACACACAAATTGATTTCAAGAGATTTCAACAAAAAATTTGACGCGCACATAAACCTACTTATTTATGTGTATCAGCTGTATACATTTTTAGGTCATTTCTCGTGCCAAGAAGGCCAAGAAAAAAAACCACTATTACTTATCAAGATTATTTACTACCTCAACTCATTCTAAATATTATCTATTAATTGAAAGTATTTAACGTGAACTTTCTGAACCGACTGATTATATCAGTACACAAGAACTTCTATGAGCGAGAGTGAAAGGGCCTACCAATTTTGCCGGGAAAGGTATTTTCACATCCCTCCCAGGGTTCTTTTACATATCCACAATCGACATGGGACTGACAGCTTTACTTATATCCCGAAGAAAGTTGTGCTACGAGTTTTTTATCGCCCAATAAAAATCCGTCGACCCTGGCTAGGTTTGAACTCATTAACACCGGGTCCTTAGACTAGCACTTTATCTAAAGACCACCAAAGTTAACACCTAAATACTGATTTGATTAAAATGAAACGTTCAATATAAATACACTTGCATGTGATTAGGCTCACAAATTAAAACAAAGGGATGATAGTGAATTTTGTCCGAGGCCTTAATTAACTCGGTCGTTAGAGTATCTGCTTCTTAAGAGCATCCGATTCGATTCCTACGATAAACACTTTTGTTAAATGGTAATTAATAATTTGGTTGTCGTTTGTCTTAGAAGTAAGTGAGGACAATTTGTATATATACATTAAATTAACGGTAATAAAAACCCTTATCGGTGGTCACGTGGTTTAAGGCAGACATGTCTAACCCGTGGCCCACGGACCACTCGTTGCCCTCAAGTACGCTCTCTGTAGACCACCAGCTCAAATGTATATACTTCAAACTGCACAAATAAACAACAAATTAAGCTAAATGGCTTCCATGTGATTTCTAGAGTCATGAGCATGTTTTTTGTGTGTAATGCATTGATGAACAGATGGGTATGGATATGTAAATGTGTATGTGTTTATATACTATAGTTGGTCATTAGGTGTTATAAATGTCCTGTATGACCCTCAGCCACAGACAAGAAAGAAACAGACTCTCAACCTTACGGGGGTTTCGCTGCGCTCCTTTTGCCAGCTTGAGTCCTTCACCACTGGGCTTCGCTAGTGTCACTGCTGGGTGAGGATAGGACTAACCGCAGAGATCCTAGTGGTGAAGCACTCAAGCTGCCAAAAGGACCTGAAGGTTGAACGTCTGGGTATATTATCTGTCTGTGGCCCCGGCCAATTCCCCAAGAACTTATGCGGCCCTCAGTCGGGGGAAAACCGGTGATGAGCTACAATTCCAGCTGGATGTAATAGGGCAGTTTTATTACCTTCATGGTTTTTCTAATGTGGTTATATGTTCTCTGAGTGATACTTTCTCCTTCCTACTCCGTTAGTGAAAACATGGGTGTATCCCGGATGGGTAGTAAGACTTGATACATAAAAAACAAACTAATAAATGCTACAATACATGGAAGAAGGGAGGAAATAATTTGTGTAGAATTAAATATAACTCTTTTCAGAGACTGGGAGGGTAAATAATTCAAACTTTTTTTTGTGGCCGACGTTGAAAACATTTTGTTATTTTAAAAGAATTGAAAAAAAAATATCAAAAGAAACATTGCAAGTAATATGACTTGATGTATGAATACATTAAAGCTTATTTAGTAACTTTTCTGTAAGATTTCTTATGAAAATTGGACTATACGTGAGATTTTTTTTTCTTCACATCAACAAGCAGTCCCATGGGTTAGTATCTAATGTAGATTATATGATTTTTAAGATATGATGTGTGTGAATTATATGTTCTTAAACCACACACGGGAATACCTCCTTGCTGCATTTCACAATTTCCATTAAAGTCGTAGTCGGTGACCTGGCGGTCTAGGTGTAAGGTGTCAGACTTCTATGCTGGCGGCCGGGGTTCAATCCTCGGTCCCGGCACAGATTTTTCTGATTACCAAACCCTTCCTTCACCTCTGACAAGACATCTTGTGAATGTGAGGAATGCCAGGCCTCCACCGTGGTTCGGATTCCACGTTAAACTGTAGGTCCTCCATTTCATCTCACAATCACCCTACCATTACACATTAGCGTAAGTGCCTATAACCCGAACGGGTAGTAAGACGGGGTGCTAATAATAATAATAATAATAATAATACATTAAATTCGTAGCTACATTTTCAGTCTCAATCTGTCACAATGTAGTCCTGTGATATACTGTTTAAAACAATTCCATAATTTAAAATTTACGGCAAAGCGGCACTTAATTTAATTTTTTAATGTATGAGGCCTAGTCCGATAATGTAACTACGTAACATCTTGACTTTTACGACGTTTTGAGCAAGGCGAGACATAGTTTTAAATTACCTCGGACGTTCGTTCCGTGGCAAAGGGGGCTCTTACCTTATTTATTTAATTCTGTCAGTTCCAGTAGAACGTGAAGCCAAGTGAGTTCCACTGCCTTGTCAAGATTTCCTTGATGTTTTTATTACCTCTTCGTCGCTAAGGTGTGGCTACATCCCTACAAACGACCATATTTTAATTAAATGACGTCATCTTGCGGCCAGGAAGCAAGCATCCTAGCTAAAGACTGATCGAGTTCATGAACCTTAATACTAGTTTCAGGAAAAACGGCTAATAATTTTTAAGCACCCTCATGGCTGATTAATAGGATTTTTTTTTAACACCGCGTCTTTCTAGTAATTACACTAATGGGTTATGGATTATTAATCTTTAATTTAAGGGAAGTCTGCTAACATTTTCGCAGAGAGAGAGAGAGAGAGAGAGTGAGTGAGTGGGAAACCATTTAAGAAAAACAACCCTCAATACACTCAACAGGGGTCGAACCCCGATCTCCCCATAATCGGCAATCTAGTCCTTTGCGAGAGTAGCACCTTAGATCATGCGACCACCGAAGCGGATAACCGGTAAATTAGATTAAAAAAATAGACCTACCATCGAAAGGTGGTTTTTTGCATTTTAAACTTTACAACAGAGAAATGGTTATGATTGCAACAATATTGGAGTGAAGACAGTAATTATTATTATTATTATTATTATTATTAGCACCGCGTCTTACTACCCGTTCGGGTTATACGCACTTACGCTAATGTGTAATGGTAGGGTGATTGTGAGATGAAATGNGTCTTACTACCCGTTCGGGTTATACGCACTTACGCTAATGTGCAATGGTAGGGTGAATGTGAGATGAAATGAAGGACCTACAGTTTAACGTGGAATCCGAACCACGGTGGAGACCTGGCATTCCTCACATTCACAATATGTCTTGTCTGAGGTGAAGGAAGGGTTTGGTATTCAGATAAATCTTTGCCGGGACCGAGGATTGAACCCCGGACGCCAGCATAGGAAGACCGTAATTAATAATGAAGAACCAACTATGAATAATTTGTATATTTATTCACTACCATACATAGATTGCATCTGAATTACGCAGATATTCAGTTTTTAAGACTATTTTTCTAGTGGAATAGCATATGGTTGCTTAAACTACAGAGTGGCCCACGGAAAAGTAGCCCGCCTCCCATATCCAGCAGGCGCCTCACTCTGAATGGGAGGAGGCCAATCCCCTTCCACCCATATTGTGACGTGTAGAATGAGTCAATAAAGCTTTAGACAAGTAGTCCACTTGCTCATTCTTCATGTCACAATATGGATGGAAGGGGATTAACCTCCTCCAATTCAGAGTGAGGCGCCTGCTGGATATAGGAGGCGGGCTACTTTTCCGTGGGCCACCCTGTATTTAATATATTACGTTAACAAATTACATTTCTTCAACCAAAAACTTCTTTCTTCCAGATGACTAGTCAATATTACCAAGTCATATATTAGAATAGGTATTTTACCTTTGCGGGCCTCAAACTATGGCTAGGTCAAGGCTTTGACTGTAAGTCTAATACATTGTATCCGAACTACATGTCATTTCATTAAAAAATCTAGTTTCATTGTGTTTTACAACACAGCTCATATGTAGTGGTATTCCTCGATCCTCCAGTAATAAAGAGAGACGAGGTATTTTCGGTTTTAAATATGTACGATTTAATTTTTGTATGAACATTTAAAGGTAGGGGAGACTGGAGCTAGTTTTTACAAGGGCAAGTTTATATTATTATTATTATTATTATTATTAGCACCACATCTTACTACCCGTTCGGGTTATACGCTTTAAGTACTAGTTACGCTAATGGATTAGGAATTGGGAAGGCTTAATTAGAGGAAGTGAACACGCATTTGCGTGGAGGGAGAGTGGAAAACCATTTAGGAAAAACCACCCCCAGTTCACCCGACCGAGATTCGAATCTCGATCTCCTCGTCCTCAGCAGTCGAGCTCAACACGACAAGCGCGTTAGCCAACTACGCTACCGAGGCGGGTGACTGGTTAATCGTAGCACCTCATGATTGGTAATGAAAGAGAAGAATTATACCCGCCATTTGTCAACGAGGGTTGAGATGGATCGCACGAATACCCTACTGTTCAACTAAGATTTTTTTTCCCCAACCGTCAAATGTAATCCACCTTTTTTTATTTGTTTTGGTTTAGTGCTATAAAGGAGCAGTAAACAGTTTTTTTAAGATTGTACTATAAATAAAGTATTATAAACCAATGTGATGACTTATCAACCATTTCCTGTAACAATGTACCATGAAGGAGTACACTGTTACAAAACAAATTGGTAACCATTTGATTTAACAATACAAAATTCAACAAAGTGATTACTATTGTAACACTTGATATTTGTAGATTTAATATACATTAATATTCTGTAATTAAAAAAAATGATATTCTATTAAGATAGTTAAAAGATTAATTGAAAATTGCGACAACTAGCCCCAGTCTCCCCTACTCATAACTATTGGAAAAATGGTGAACCACTTTTGACACTTATTTACGTTTATATAAGTTTCTATTTCTAAAAATTGCGTAGTGGTTATAAAATGTTTGGGAAGCAGTGGCCTAAGTCTTTAGACCAGTCGTTCCTAAACCCCTAGGTCATGATTCATGACCAAAATGAGTGTCGCAAGGATGTTCCTGAAGGTCGTGGGTAGGTATCGAATTTTGGTTTTCATGTATCATGGCTGTCACTGAAAAGCGTTATTTTTTCTCAAATTGTTCACGTGAAAATACGAACAAGCATTCTTTCATCTAATGTTGAATATCTCGCGAGAAAATAAGAGATATTAAATCGTTTAAAATAACGAATAAGTACAGTGACCTTTTAATAAATTGAAGCAGAACCTCGAAATCTCGTGGGAGTTTAGCATTCGACAGTATTCAACAGCCGTGACCCTATCGCAGTTCAAATATACAGCTACATTGTGATTTAGTGTCGAGCAATTTGTGTGATCACCGCGTAGGCGCTCTGACACTGTTGAGAAGCTCAAGGGGGATCGTGGTAATATTTAGACTCTTGTAGGTGACCTGGTGGTCTAGGGGTGAGGTGTCAGACTTCTGTGCTGGCGGCCGGGGTTAAATCCTCGGTCCCGGCACAGATTTATCTGATTGCCAAACCCTTCCTTCACCTCTGACAAGACGTGTATTAATCACAA
>CABEEJ010001674.1:0-19146 GCA_901482245.1 Timema douglasi
CAACCTTCATTACACCTGGCAGTCTGCTCTACTGTGAGAGTGATGCTTACGTTCATTTAACTTCAACCCTCATTACACCTGGCACTTTAGTCTACTGTGAGAGTGATACTTACGTTTATTTAACTTCAACCCTCATTACACCTGGCACTCTAGTCTACTGTGAGAGTGATACTTACTTTTATTTAACTTCAACCCTCATTACACCTGGGAGTCTGGTCTACTGCAAGAGTGATGCTTACGTTCATTTAACTTCAACCCTCACTACACCTGGCAGTTTGGTCTACTGCGAGAGTGATGCTTACATTTATTTAACTTCAACCCTCATTACACCTGGCAGTCTGGTCTACTGCAAGAGTGATGCTTACGTTCATTTAACTTCAACCCTCATTACACCTGGCAGTCTGGTCTACTACAATAGTGATGTTTACGTTCATTTAACTTCAACCCTCACTACACCTGGCAGTCTGGTCTACTGTGAGAGTGATGCTTACGTTCATTTAACTTCAACCCTCATTACACCTGGCACTCTATTCTACTGCGAGAGTGATGCTTACATTCATTTAACTTCAACCCTCACTACACCTGGCAGTCTGGTCTAGTTCGAGAGTGATGCTTACGTTAATTTAACTTCAACCCTCATTACACCTGGCAGTCTAGTCTACTTCAAGAGTGATGCTTACATTCATTTAACTTCAACCCTCACTACACCTGGCACTCTAGTCTACTGCGAGAGTGATGCTTACATTCATTTAACTTCAACCCTCATTACACCTGGCAGTCTAATCTACTGCGAGAGTGATTCTTACGTTCATTTAACTACAATCCTCATTACACCTGGCAGTCTAGTCTACTGCGAGAGTGATGCTTACGTTCATTTAACTACAATCCTCATTACACCTGGCAGTCTAGTCTACTGCGAGAGTGATGCTTACGTTCATTTAATTTCAACCCTCACTACACCTGGCAGTCTAGTCTACTGTGAGAGTGATGCTTACGTTCATTTAACTACAATCCTCATTACACCTGGCACTCTAGTCTACTGCGAGAGTGATGCTTACATTCATTTAACTTCAACCCTCATTACACCTGGCAGTCTGGTCTACTGCGAGAGTGATGCTTACGTTCAATTAACTTCAACCCTCATTACACCTGGTAGTCTAGTCTACTGTGAGAGTGATGCTTACGTTTATTTAACTTCAACCCTCATTACACCTGGCACTCTAGTCTACTGCGAGAGTGATGCTTACATTCATTTAACTTTAACCCTCACTACACCAGGCAGTCTAGTCTACTGCGAGAGCGATGCTTACATTCATTTAACTTCAACCCTCACTACACCTGGCAGTCTGGTCTACTGCGGGAGTGATGCTTACGTTTATTTAACTTCAACCCTCATTACACCTAGCAGTTTAGTCTACTGCGAGAGTGATGCTTACGTTTATTTAACTTCAACCCTCATTACACCTGGCACTCTAGTCTACTGCGAGAGTGATGCTTATGTTTATTTAACTTCAACCCTCATTACACCTGGCAGTCTAATCTACTGCGAGAGTGATGCTTACGTTCATTTAACTTCAGCCCTCATTACACCTGGCAGTCTGGTCTAGTTCGAGAGTGATGCTTACGTTTATTTAACTTCAACCCTCATTACACCTGGCAGTCTAGTCTACTGCGAGAGTGATGCTTACGTTCATTTAACTTCAACCCTCATTACACCTGGCAGTCTGGTCTGCTGCGAGAGTGATGCTTACGTTCATTTAACTTCAACCCTCATTACACCTGGCAGTCTGGTCTACTTCAAGAGTGATGCTTACATTCATTTAACTTCAACCATCATTACACCTAGCAGTCTAGTCTACTGCGAGAGTTATTCTTACATTAATTTAACTTCAACCCTCATTACACCTGGCAGTCTAGTCTACTGCAAGAGTGATGCTTACATTCATTTAACTTCAACCCTCATTACACCTGGCAATGATGCTTACGTTCATTTAACTTCAACCCTCATTACACCTGGCAGTCTAGTCTACTGCGAGAGTGATGCTTACGTTCATTTAACTTAAACCCTCATTACACCTGGCAGTCTAGTCTACTGCGAGAGTGATGCATACGTTCATTTAACATATCACATTTTACATATATCACTTTTTACTGTGTTAATAGTAATTAGTCCTAATAAATATTCAATATTCTATATGATGAAGGACATTCTTTAAATTCTTTCCCTGTCAGTCATTTAATCTGGGTCTCATCTGCACAATACAGTAGGAGAACAAACCCCAGATTACCAAGGAAGCAACCATTGGTCATTGGTGAAGAGCCAGGTCACAAAGCTATATACATCCTGGCTCCCGGCAGTTTGGTACCACTGTGACTGTGACTGTGACAGAAAGTTCAATCACCCGCCTCTTTTGACATTGTACGTTGTTATGTAATGTCATTATAAATGCCCAACAAATACAAAATAACTGGAATTGGGTCAAATCCACTATTTTAATAATTTGAATCTCCACTTTACCTTCAAATATCAAACCCAAATCTTGGAAAAAGCAACAACTAAGAACATAAGAGGAAAAATAAATATAATAATAGAAAAATAGAAATAACTAAATTCTTTATTATATATTCATTATAACATTAATACATTCCGTAAAGTGTTAAATTACTGGTCTGGGGCCTGGTTGTTAAGTTCATCCTATAATTATAATGATTCTGAACCACCATTAGGAAATATTAGAGCTATAAAACAAATTTAAACTGAGAGATTGAAAGAGTTAAGGATTCAAATCCTCAAATATCGACTGTCCTTAAGGATTCAAATGCCCCATTCTTAAAAATAGCTTTCACCAGCTTACTCTAGTTCACTATTTTTATTGACACTTCTCTCCTTAAAATACAGTTGGCTGTAAAAGATATGGAAGGAATTTCCACAAGGTACAAAACAATTAAAAGTGTAATTTAATCATAACAAATGTGACTAATTGTTGGAATCATGCAGATCCTGTGTTGCCTTATGACACAAACCCTTGCTACATGAAGATGCTTAGTAGAGCGGAAATGGTCGACCCGGCAGCTACCAGAGAAAACATCGCCAGAATCAATAATTCAACCAAGTAAGTACAGTTAACATTAGTGACATCACTACTACCACAACTATGATCTCTCATACATAATACTATGTATATGTAGTTACTTTTTTTACTACACAAAGGAATTCTATTTGTAACACGATCAACACTCACCAATTTGTTAGTATTCTTTGCTATCAGATAATACGAACGTTAGTCATCGTGTTTATTATTGTCTTCTTGCCCCGAATATTGTTTTAGGACTGCGGATGAGCAAATGGCCGAGCTCCTTGTTTCTCTGAGGAACTTAGAAGAATCCAGGAAGTCCTACATACTTTCTCCTCGTTCGGAGCAGACTGTCATACAGGGGGAAATAAGAAAGGTGTGGTAATTTACAATTAGTATTCTGTTAGTTTTATTACTTGTGCTCAAATCTATTTACTGGATTGTTAGTAATAATAATAAATTTAGTCTCAAGTATTTCATATTATTTGATTTAACTTTTGTAGGAAAATCTCTTATCACTTTTTGGGGTACATTTTGTTATATTTGGAAGAAGATACAGGAAAGATGGATAGAAAAAAATTAAAACAAAACAAACACAATTTGACTTTTACAATGAAATGAACGCATTTCAAACTTTAAATTGCTGCCACTGGACAAAGATGCATTGGCTGCTGCATCATGAATAAAATCAATTGTAATCCCCAATTCTCCTCAGTGCTCCTTAACAAGTAATTGCAGCTGACAGCCAGTTCCTTAGTTAAACAAAAAAAGGTCCATTGTGTTTCAAGTTTTCTTTGTAATGTGTAGTCAGAGTAAACTAATTTGTGTGGCAGGATTATGTTACTCAGAGAAGGGGCTGGGTGCTACCTGAAACTTGCTCGGTGAGCGCCAGCCGACAGGTTAACTCGAGGAGCTCATATTTTGTATCTGCCTTATAGTACATTCGAACTTAAAGTGAGTCGTTTAACAAATGCTCACTTGTTTGCGCTGTAGTCACTGGTGATTGCACCTAGCGATCCCAACGTTGAAGGAGTAAAGCCTCGTAAAGGAGAGCAACACGTTTAACCTAGCGGCTGTGGCTCTGTTCTTTCCTTGTCTGTGGCCTAGGTCTAAAAATGCTTACAAGACAAACCAATGATCAAGGTTCAAATAACAATAACACCAGTTTATTGAAATTGTTACGTGTCATCTGCAAGCGCGAGTGAACCACCAATCCCCGCTCTAAAAGGAGTTTGTAAGTCTAGAAAACAACCACAGATAGCGCTACTGAAGGTTATGGAGATTCACACACAATTGCTAGTGTGTCTGTAAATAGTACCTGGAGGAAGAAACTGTAGAGACTGTGTCATGTCAACTCGAGTTAGCCTGTTTATTAGATTGTGAGAGTTTACCCGTTTTGTTATTTTATGTTTGTTTGTGGACTTCACCAGGTTAGTGAAAAGTGTTCCCTACGCAAATGGATTAGAGAGATTTTGCAAGTTTTTACACAGAGAGAACCAGGGGCTTTTTAGACCATGCGGACACCAAAGGGGATTGTCCATATTTAACTATGGAAAAGAAATTCAAAATAAGTTTTTTTGTCTCATAATATTTATCTTAAACGACCGAAGTTAAGCAATTTTATTAGTTAAAAAAAAAGTTGGAAATTCAAAACATTCCTTGAATAGCCCCAAAATTCCCTGAGACTTTCCAGATTTCACATGCCAAGAAATTCTAGGTCTTACAGACTAGTAGACACCCTGTATAAATGTAATTAAAATAAATGTGTGTTATTTCAATAATGACCTAATCTATTTAATTTCAGATTAATGAACTTCAGAAAAAACTACAGTCGTTGAAGTTTTTAAATGAAAAAAGTGTGCAAGTTGTGAAAGGAAAAAAGTAAGAAAATATTTAGTGAGAGAAGAAAATAAATTATTTTCATGGTCAATAAAAACTATACAAAAAAATGTTGTTAGTACTTAGATTTTTTAACTTGTAAATGTGTGATGTTTTCATCAATTTAAAATGATTCTTGTAGTCGAAATTACAAATTATAAAATATCTGGTCTTGCTATTTAGAGAAGAGTTTTTAAATTAACATTATAATCACAAATATATCTTAACCTATCTGAATAATTAGTAGCTTTTAATCTAAGTTATGTATTTGGAAATTAAACATTTCTTGATTCAAACATTAGTGCATTTTTTCCTAGAGTGGTAATTTTCATCACTTGCAACATCACAGCTTTTGACAGGAGTATCATCTTAATATAATTATTGTATAAAACATGTAAAGAATGTTTACAATGAAAGATCAAAGGTTTTATCTTTTTGCAACCAGATAACGTGATTAAAATATATTAATACAAGAATACTCTGTCATATGTTTGTTTTTTATCAAACCCTGCTTCAGGTTGACAAATGCGACGATCTTGTAGCTCAGTGGATGGGCCAGTCAACCATGTGAACTTAATAATAATTTATAGCCAAACAGTATAACCATACAACTTCCTTATAGCTTGTATCATACTTTAAAACTTTGATAAGAGGAATATCGATATATCTTGTTTAGGGACATGAAAAAAGTATCGATATTTTCCTTTTGATACTAGTATTTTTTACTTGATACTCTTATTGATATTAGTACTCACACTCCGGTATTGGAAGAAACAACTTTGTTATCTTCCCTCATGCTGGTATCAAATGTTTACTAGTGTGGTCTGTGGAGTAAGAACCAATGACAATATTTCTCAGTTCTCACTCATTTTATGCAACTACAGCATTCAATCTCTTTTAGCTCATCAATAGCTGTTCTTTCATCGGCATCACAAACTAAACAAAAAATGGTTGTAAATCTCAATGAACTCACTCAACTTAAGGGTGCCCCAAGCAAACTAGCTGCGTTGTCTAAGCAGATGACACAGGGCAGGTCGTTCATTCTTCTAGGGTTTGTCAATAGTTTATAATCTATCATGATAGAGTAGTTTAACGATTAATTTTCAGTGTTTAAATAAATATGAAAATACAATTATGATGCAAAAGCTTAAATTATTATTACTAAATAAAAAAAAAACTTTTCCAGATTAAAATGTTGATATTAATACTTACCGTTATCGATACTTTTCTTTCGACACTAGTACAGTATCAATATTTGTCTTCTGATACCACATCCATAACTTTGTTCTCTGTAACGCCCATCAGTGTTGCCACATTGTCTATGTAACCTCCATCAGTGTTGCCACATTGTTTCACATCACAGACTCAACTATCTTGTGGTATAAAATCATTTGTTTGGCATGGTACTCATTCTATTAATTATATACAAATTAGGTGGAAGAGTTTAATTTATCATTTAATTCGTGTGGATTTTAAAAACTTACTTTGTTAAAGAAGAAGCGTATAATACTTAGTAAAATTTGTTATAATTCCCCATTGTATTTGTGTTATATATGATACAAATACTCATTGACAATGTGGAGTCGAGTCACTCACTCAAGCCTTTTTGAGATAAGTGTCACAGTTGCAAGTTTTAATAGATATTTTGGAGTGGTTATTTTAATATATTAAAATACTATAACCTAGTTATTTTGTTCTATGTCTTAAATTTTCTTATTTGAACTTAGTGATTTAAGAAGTCTTCTGAGTATAAAGTTGAGTCAAACATGCACTCAAAAATATATCATTTTAATTTATAGCTCTGCAAATAAAATTCTGAAAATTAATATAATTACCGTAAGTCTAAATTAACTTAAACTCTATAAAATTAAAATAAGACTAATTTTTAAAATTTGAAATGACAAAACCTTCTATAATGAATCATCAGCAATTGTTTCCAGCCTGTGGCCGGGTCAGTTTAATCTTCATCTTTCATCTTCCTGTTTTCTTCTACCTTTAATTTCTTCCATTATTCTCCTATTACTTGAACACTTTCTATTATCTGTCCATACCATATCTTTCTTGGCCTCCCATGCGGTCTTTTTCCTAGATACTTCATTTCCATAATGTCCTTCTCCATCTTCATTCATTACATGACCAAACCATCTCACCCTTGCTTCCTCTACTATCTCATATACTCCAACCTCCTCATTACATGCCCATACCATCTAAGTCTTGCCTCCTCTACTATTTCATGTACTCCAACCTCCTCATTACATGTCCAAACAATCTCAGTCTTGCTTCCTCTACTATCTCATGTATTTCTTGTACCCCCTTCTCTTCCCCAGATATCTTCCTTTAGGATTCCTAATGGGGTAGTGATGCGCAAGACATAGAGCCTATCTAGTGGGTGCCTCTTAGCCTCTCTTATTCAATCCTGTCCTCATCGCCGAGTGGTGTACCTTGGGGGCTGAGCAGCCTGGTTAGAACCCCAGTGGAGGCCAGGTCAGGTGCAGACGAGCGACAGGAGGCTGGTCAGGGCCAAAACCAACAATCTTGGAACAGAGTCTGGCCAGTTGGCTGGGAGTGAGAGGGTTGATAGACTGGTCAACAAGCTTGGAACATAGTCTGGTCAGTTGGCTGGTGGTGAGAGGGTTGATAGACTGGCCAACAAGCTTGGAACAGGGTCTGGCCAGTTGGCTGGTAGTGAGAGGGTTGACAGACTGGCCAACAAGCTTGGAACAGGGTCTGGCCAGTTGGCTGGTGGTGAGAGGGTTGATAGACTGACCAACAAGCTCGGAACAAGGTCTGGCCAGTTGTTTGGGAGTGAGAGGGTTGATAAACTGGCCAACAAGCTTGGAACAGGTCTGGCCAGTTGGCTTGGAGTGAGAGGGTTGATAGACTGGCCAACAAGCTCGGAACAAGGTCTGGCCAGTTGGCTGGGAGTGAGAGGGTTGATAGACTGGCCAACAAGCTCGGAACAGGTCTGGCCAGTTGGCCGGAAGTGAGAGGGTCGACAGACTGGCCAACAAGCTTAGAACAAGGTCTGGCCAGTTGGCTGGGAGTGAGAGGGTCGACAGACTGGCCAACAAGCTTGGAACAGGATCTAGCCAGTTGGCCGGGAGTGAGAGGGTTGATAGACTGGCCAACAAACTTGGAACAGGGTCTGGCCAGTTGGCTGGTAGTGAGAGGGTTGATAGACTGGCCAACAAGCTCGGAACAGGATCTAGCCAGTTGGCTGGTAGTGAGAGGGTTGATAGACTGGCCAACAAGCTTGGAACAGGGTCTGGCCAGTTGGCTGGTAGTGAGAGGGTTGATAGACTGGCCAACAAGCTTGGAACAGGGTCTGAGTAAGAGGGTTGGTGATTATGAGCTAAGTCATCATCAGCACCCATAGCCTCGGTTAGGGAAGGTTACCACTAAGAGAAGGTCTACTTAGGACCTATAAGCAGCAGGTCCAATACTCGGGTGTAAGCCATGAGAGGCTTAGTAAGCCGGTGGCCAAGACAAACCGATACCCGAGAAAACTTTAATAATGAATAGATGTTTTAAAAATTAAAATAAAGATTTTTAATTAAAAATGAAACAAATTAAAATTTATTTGCCCTATAATAAATAATACAATTTATTTCAAGGGACCCGCTTCATTGGTAGACTTATTCATGTCAACATTTGCAATAAACTGGTCTACCAATGACAAGACTGCACAACTTCCACAACTTTAGTCAGTCGCGTCCTCTTTTCGGGGTCTAGGGCTAACTATGTCGTCCTGGTCTTCATAAACAAAGAAAACAATAAACAGTCTATATAATGAAATATTAAAGGGTGTTCCGAATTTTAATGAATATCAAATAGCAAGATAAACAAAGCCATGACTGGGAATAAAAGCTTATAAAAGTCCAATAAATTCCATCAAAATCTTAGATATTTTGTTTATCAGACTTGCTATGATTAATAACACTCAGTGATATGTCGGGTACCCCCTGAAATCCTTTGCATATCTCTAGAATAATGAAAAGAAAATAGCTTCATTTACAAAATTCCCATATTTGATGTAATATAGCACTAGACTAAATGAAGAGAAACAACCAGAACACTTACCTGAGCGATTAAAGAGCTCTTTAGATAAATTATTATTATTAGCCCCGCGTCTTACTGCCCGTTCGGGTTATACGCACTTACGCTAGGGTAGGGTGATTGTGAGATAAAATGGAGGACCTACAGTTTAACGTAGAATCCGAACCACGGTGGAGGCCTGGCATTCCCCACATTCACAAGATGTCTTGTCAGAGGTGAAAAAGGGTTTGGTAATCAGATAAATCTTTGCCGCGACCGAGGATTGAACCCCGGACCCCAGCACAGAAGTTTGACACCTTACCCCTAGACCGCCAGGTTACCCTCTTGAGATAAAACAATAGCAAACAAAAACATACATTTTTAAAGAAAAGCTTTCACCGCCACAGACAATTATGTAACCATAGTGCTGCCATCTATAAAGTGCAATCCTAACAAGATTTTTTTTGCCACCAGGTCTTAATATCGGTTTAGTTTACATGCATACTAACTACGCTAAATTTGTTTGGGACGAAGGTTGAATTTAGAGGAAGTGTACCTGTATGTGTATGAAGAGAGGAATAAACCACTAAGGAAAATACTCAATGCATCCAAACCAGTCTAAAAATGTACTTTTGTTAAGTGTTTTAGCTTCAGTTTCTAATACAGAATCACTCGGATATTCTAGACAAAGGAAAAATGGCGCCATTTGGCTGTATTCTATCAAATATCGAAAGGAGGATGGACACACCAGAAAACTGCAGTCTTCAAAGTTTACAATTAAAACACAGACAGACTGGACTATGGCAGCATGGTCACTTAGATTCTGTTGTTGCCTGTTGAAACTTGTGTCTTTGCTCTTGATAGAGAGGGCTTACATGAGTCACATTGAGACATTTGAATAATTTTTTAAAAAATGAGGGTAAATGATCAATATTTGAAAAGATGGACTATCCTTAGCATAATGCCAAGTTTGGTTTCGGCGGCTTACACCCCTAAATTGCAAGGTACGAAGTTCAACCTTATGGTAGGTGTTTGCTCTTTTTCTCCAAGGAATACATTTAATAAAAACCCACTTTAATTTTCTCGTTTCTTAGATCAACTAGTCGACATTGCTAATGACAAGTAAAATTCCACTAAAACTTAATTATAATAGCTTTTAGTCGGCAATGTATGGTCATACAGCGCTAAAACTGTTGGCAGGACAGACGCCTCTCGGCTCAGTTGCATTGGGAGGGTTATTTTAAAACTAGGGGTAAATCCAGGTAGATTGGAATGTTGGAGGACATGACAATCCGTGAGAGGGGACAAATAACACTTTTGGAGCTGAAGAGTGGGGAAAGCTAGGTTGGCGAAACTGGACGTTGTTTTACCCTGTCTCATTTATTTCTCTCTTAAGTCAAGGGGTACAGCCTTGACCCAAAAAGTTCGGCCTATTTTTTGAACAAATTCAAATCTCAAGCAAGGTTCTTTGAATCACCTTGAGTTAACAGATTTGGTGCAATAGAAGAGATACTTGCTTCAAAAATAGTCATGTTGCGCCTCATGTTAAGTCCATACGAGTTTTTCCACATATATTTATTAGATAGTTCATTCCACTACATTCACCTTGCTCTTGTGTTTCTCCAGACAAACCCGCGCTTTACATTCATAAAACAATGTTGGCGTGAACACACTTTTATATACTTCTATCTTTGCCTCTTTTGTTTCTACTCCATTCCTTGCAATAGTCCACATACATCCAACTACTCTGAGATCCATCTGTCACCTATCCTTCCATTTTTACAGAACATTCTGCCCAGAGACACACAATCATTGATTTGTTCTAACAGTTTTCCATTTATACTAACTTGACAAACATTTCCTTATCCATCCTTATCAAAAACCAATTACTTAGTTTTGGAGTCATTTATATGAAGATCCATTCTGCCTGTCACCATATTCATACAATATTATTATCTTTCTTTACCATATTCCTTTTTCTCCCCTTTTTGGTTTTCTCTTTTTAAGAAGTTGCGTTGCGCATTTCACACTCCTCCCTGATGAGTTCCGATAGAATGAAACCTGGGTCGGGGGATTGGGCGGTAACGATCAATTTTTTTTTAAGAGACATCCATTACCTCTTTGTCCAGTGGCAGCAGTGTAAAGTGTGAACTGTGTTCTTCTTTTCATTGTAAAGGCCATATTGTGTTTGTCCCCCTTTTATATGTTTCTATCCACCTTTCCTGTACCTTCTTCCAAATATAATACAATTGCCTCATAAAGCGAAAAGAGGTTTTCCTTATAGAGTTATATTATTATTATTATTATTATTGGCACCACGTCTTACTACCTGTTCGGGTTATACGCACAATATAACTAATAATTTAATGACAGGCCTAGTAAGTCGGTAGTTGAAAATATATGGCTTGAATATAAAAGTGACCCATATTAAAGGCTGGAAACAGTAATGGATGTAAAAACGATCTGTGTACTTTTGGTTGCTGTAACTTTGGGACTAAATTGTATATATTAATATTTCACTTGTAAATAAAACAACTAACTTGTATTACAGTTGCACTAGAATTTACAAGTCAAATTATTTATTTTAAAGCCTTTGCTAACCCGAAAATAGGCCACACCCTAAAATTACGATCACTTTGAATGGAAAAAAATATGTTGTCTGGAAATGAATCATTAGCTTTCCTAGTGTTAATATTATTTACATGTTGTATTGCGAATATTTTACATTTTATTTCTGTAGCCTAACTAAGTTCTAATCATTGCTGAGAGATACTATTTTAATCATGATATACAATGTGTTGTTTATTATTTATTAATATCCGATTTCAAAAGTGAGGCAAGTTGGCTATTAAAAGGTTATGTCTTTTCTTAAGCCATGGATACAATAATTATCCATTATTTTTATATAATATATATATATACTTAAGTTAAAATATAATGGTTATATTTTTGTAGCATGAATATAAATATATGATTAACGTATTTATTCAAGTAACCAACACAATGCAACAAAAGCCTTTAAAACCATGTATGAAAATTAGTTGTGGCAGCTGTGGAAAGGTTTGACACTTTCATTTTGTTAGACATTTTGGCTTGAAGCGAAATTTTTATTCTTAAAGTCAAGGTTCACATATTAAAAAAAAGTTTTGAAGCATTAAAGAGCACCATGTTTTGTGGAGATTATAAACTATTTCAAAGTATATCAATATAACTATAGGTAGTCCTCAAAGTTACAACATTTGTTATGTATTATCAAAGGGTGATATTATAGGCCGCATTAATGGTTTAAAAATAACGCTGAGAAAAAAATTGTGGCCTATTTTCGGGTCAAATTTTTTTTACAATTATAAAACATTCACTTGTAAGTTGTAACTTGTAGTTTTATGAAACAGGCCCCGGTTAAATAATGTTGTGTATTGTAAATAAACATTCTCTTTGCTTAATTATCAAACATGTGTTCTATTGTTCTGTTTATCGTAGTACCAATGTTTGTTGTTTTCATACAAGCTAATAGTGTTGTTTAGTAAACATAACCAATGATGATGTTTAATAAATAAAACCAACAGGTCCAGGGCAATGTAACAACGTTTATGTTGCATAGTAAAACAAATTATTTGTGTGTTTAAAGTGATAGAACACATTTTTACGCCTGAAATCAGTGTTCTTTCCAAGAAATCTAGATGGCATCCAGATTCTCAATGCACATAGAAAAATTAGGAAAAGACAATTACGACATATGGAGACAACAAATGGAAGTAATCTTTATAAAGAACGATCCCTGGGAATACGTTGATGGAACTATTCTCAGGCCGCTACGAAGGAAGGTGCAGACGTGGCAACCATTGCCGTGAATGTTCTGCTCACACCCCCATGGGACAAAGCCGACATTGCTAGGCAGTGAGTTCTGCGGAGCTTTGTCACATAAGAGACTGTGAAACATCCCATGAGGTATGGCGAACTAGTTTATCAGTCGAAGGAGCCCGCTAGGAAAGAAACTCTTCTGAAAAAGTTTTTGTTCACAAAAATGCACGAGGGGGAAAACATGGAGGATCACCTCACAAACATTTTTAACACAGTTGATAAACTCAATTAAATGGATATTTGCATCTCTGAAGAGCTATTAAGTGTAGTGTGCCAGATAGCTGTGATAATTTTCGCTGCACAATCGATGAACTACCAGATACAAAGTTGTTGAAAGTAAAACTTCTTGAAGCGACTGCGCAAGAAAGGAAAAGAAAATTGACTCAAAGGGTGCGGGCGCTTTATATGTAAAATCTCACGGAGGGGACGAAATGTAAATAAAAAAAATCATCAGATATGAACATTACTAATTAAAATGCTAAAACTGGTCAAAAACAAGGCCATGGTTGTGTGAAAAATAAAAATTTCAAAACATCGAAGATACCATATAGGCTAAATGCAACTATTGTAAAAATCCCGGGCAAAAGGTAGCTGATTGCTGAACGAAAATGTAGAATGCAAAGCAAGTTTTAAATTGCAATGGAGCAAATTCATGGATTTGCAGAAGACTCGAAGCGATGACGTGTGTTGTGTCAACAGCGAGTAACAATACATATGGCTGTGACAAGAGTAGTCTTTTGGAGCTCACACCAACCATAAATCAGAAGGTTAGGTCAGCGGATGACAGCACGACTGACATAAAGGGAATTGGAACTGCAGTAATGAAAGTTTTGAATGGAAAAGGACAAATTGTAAAAGTCAGGTTAGAAAACACAATTTTTTTACCCGCACTTTAAGACTTTTTTTTCTTTCAAAAACCGTTCAAAGAGAACGAAGTGTGTGTTTCAAAGCAAATAATGTTGAAATTGTCGATAAAAACGGTTAAGTGTTGTTAGTGAACTTCATAAGTGTTTGGCCCCATGAGAGTAAAGTTTCACAGGAAGCTTCTTATTTCGCAACGTTCACCGATGGTAAATCTAATTGGGTAGAAGTGCATTTTCTGAAAATCAAAAGTGTTGTGAAAAAGGCTTTCAAAACTTTCAAAGTATCAGCAGAAAATTATCATGAATGGAAAATTCAAATTTTGCGGTTGAACAACGGCCTGGAGTACTGTGGAAAGGATTTCATAGAAGAGATGCGTATTCCAGGTATAAGAATATAACACACACACACATGAGTTTCACATTGGTGGGGATGGCGCAATCCAAAAAATGTTTGGGCTGAAGCGATAGGATATTTTAGGACTTTTGGTTGCAAAGCTTATATGCTGAATAAAGCTCAGAATAAAGGAAAGTTTTATCCAAGATCCAAAGCAGGTATTTTTGTAGGAAACTCCACAGAATCAAAGGCATACTGAATTTAGGATCCAGAAAAATAAAAATAAGGAATCTGCGAACTTTGAACTTGCTTACTTCTATGTTGATAACAGTGCGAAAGACACTATATCTGAAGAAGCTGATGAACATTTAGTAGTCCAAGAAAATGACCCTATTAATCTTGAACCTGAGGTCAATGAGAATAACCTCCAAGTGAATTTCTTTCAGAAAACCCAAGCCAAGACTGCACAGTGATTAAGAATAAAAGGGGGACTGGTAGACCTAAATTGATTAAAACTGGCAAGCTGGGAAGACCAGCAAAATCCTGAAAGTTCAAGCTTGGCGTTTGAAGAGGAGGAAAATCTGTCATTACAAAAAGCCTTAAAAGCACCATATGCAGCAGAAGGGCAGAAAGCGATGGAAGCGGAGTTTAACGCTTTGACACAAAGCAAGACCTGGACATTGAAGCCATGTCCTAAAAATAAAACTGTCATTGGCTGTTGATGGTTATTCAGGACAAATTATGAACCAGATGGTAAGTCAAACGCCGCAAAGCTAGATTGGTAGCGGAGGGATATACTTAAAGTCCTGGGATCAACTTCCATGAAACATTTTCACCAGTTGCTCGACTTAGCTCATGAACAATAGTTGCTGCTTTAGCAACAAAGTTGAGACTTACTTTTTACCAGCTTGATGTTGTAATGGCCTACACAAATGTAGATCTTAATGAGCTGATATATATGGTGCAGACGGACGGTTTCAGTACCCCTGGAATGGAACATCTAATTTGTTTGCTTAAAGAGTCTGTACCTGGACTGAAGCAGTCAATGGTTTAAAAAATTTAACGAAATACTAAAGACCTTCAGGCTAAAACAATTAAATAGTGACAATTGTGTCTACTATATGAAAGATGTTTGTGTGACTGATCGTGGTTGTCTATGTAGATGATTTGATCATAGCTACAAACAACACAGAAACTTACACAAGACTAAAAGATGATTTATCTCAAAACTTCTAGATGAAGGACTTAGGAAAACCGCACTACTCTCTTCGAATTGAATTCAAAGGCAATCACTATGTTACAGAGATCATATATAGATGATGTTCTCAAGAAATTTGGTATGCAAGACTGAAAACCACAGAACACTCCATTAGATGGAAACAGTAAGTTGTCCAAAGCCATGGAGCCGTCCACGAAGGAAGAGACAGAGAAAATGAGGACGTTCTATTCCAGAATATCATTGGTTCTCTGATGTACCTCGGAGTATCGACAAGACCTGACATTGCATATGCATTGAGCTCCTTGAGCCAGTACAATCGAAACCCCGGGAAAGTACACTGGGTTGCAGCAAAACATGTTCTGTGATACCTGAAAGTTACAAGAAATCATGGACTAATCGACATCGGGTGGTGAACTGATTGGATATGTGGATGCAGATTGGGGAGGAGCTCAAGACGACCAGAGATCATACACTGGCTACATTTTTCAAGTGGCAGGAAAGAAAACAATCCATGGTTCTTTCAAGCACTGAAGCAGAGTATTTGGCTCTCACGGACACAGCTAAAGAGACAGTTTATTTGCGGAACCTGTTAAAATAACTTTGTATTTTGAGTGTTGGTTCAAACTCAGCCCTTGTTCATTGTGCCAATCAAAGATCAGAAAGCTCATGTATAATCCCGTGTACCAAACATATTGACACTTGACATCACTATGTACGTAAAGTTTTCACACGAGGGAATATCAACATGAAGTACATTCCAACAAACGACATGATAGTTGATGTGCTTACAAAACTCTGTTCAGACCGAGCCATCATAAGTGTGTGACATTAATATGTTAACACGTGTTTGAGAGGGGGTGTTGTGTATTGTAAATAATGATCAAACACATGTTCTATTGTTCTGTTTATCTTAGTGCCGCTAATGTTTGTTGTTTTATGCAAGATACAAGTGTTGTTTAGTAAACATAACCAACAATGTTGTTTAATAAATAAAACCAACAAATAATAATAATAATAATATATATAAATTCAGTTAACTAGTTTTTGTGAAAGGGGCACCCCAAAATTACATTCCCACCTGCCTTCTGAATCCTACGGTCGACCCTGACTGCACCACTTTCCTAATTAATGACATATTTACTCCTCCCAATATTGTTCCAATACAGATAAGAAATTAAGGCAGAAAAAATATTTATTCTAGAATATAAGCAAACCAATGCTGGCATTTAATTTGAACTTTGCTATTTTCACACTTTGGTATGAAAAGAATGTTACAACACAGTTCCGTTCACCAAAGAATTACATAACAAAGCCCCATCCTTGACTCAAAGAACCTTTAAGTAAATATTAAAAAATAACGCTGTTTAGTTTCCAGCTTCAAAGATGATAACATCATGCGAGGAACACATAATTGGCCAATAAATACATAAACTTAGTTATTTTAGCTCTCAGAAAAGGTTCTTCCAATGGCAGATCAACTATAGTTTTTCGTCTTTTGCTGCAGGGTCAAGATGAAAGAGTTATCTGCTCACAAAGTTCAGCCTTCTTGACCTCTTTGTCAGGCCACGAAAGGTGAGATGATAATTTGGAGCAGTAAATTGCTTTATACAAGTTATACAAGATATATTGCTATATACAAGTTATATACCTTGCCTGGAAAATCTCAACTTTTAGGAGAGAAAAAAATTACTTCAAAATAAAGTAAGTCTTGTTTAACTAAGTGAGATAATTTGTTAGAAAACCACATTTAATTGACACCATGCGTAAGCCTGAACAAGTCCAACTCAACTCCTTCTAATGTTAACACCTATTTCAATAATTGCTTACTTTATTATCAGAAAATTTGTAACTGGAGATTTTTGCCTCAAGATTATGATGAATCTTGTTTTATATGCTTACAAACTCAAAGGGTTAATATTACAATTTAGTTTGTCCAATGGGCACTAGGGCTACAGTCATAATGGTTTGACAGCCAGCTTTGTTAAAAGTTGATCGATAGATTTTATAAGGACTTTTCATGAAGTTTATTTAAAAAAAATTTTTACATTCTAGCACTCAACTTGAGGGCAGTTTTCTAATGAGTGATTTTTAAAAACTCATATAAGTTTTTTGAAAACGGCTTTGACATTTTTTTAAAATGAATATAATATGGGGAGTATTTAATTTATAAATAAGAATGTATGTTCTTTTTTCTAAAAAAAAAAAAAAGTTCAATTAAAGAATAAGTAATTTATTATTAATTGATTTGTGAAGATTTGTTCATTTCTTAAATACCATGCGTTTGCATTCTGAGTGATGAGTTGGTCAAATTGTGGCACACAAATATAGCTTTTAAGTTTCTCTGAAGCAATCTGTGGACATTTTGGATGCATTAAAACAACAATATTGTAACATAATGAGAATATTTTCATACGAGAGGAACTGCACGATACAAAACATTATAATACAAAGATCAACATTACAATGCCAGAGTTAAAATTTTGGTGATTTTTGTGTATAAACAACAGTCTATAAACATAAAATTAATTAATCAATAGCAAGTAAAATTATCTCATAAAATCCACTGCATGTGGTGGACATACATTTTGTTTTCCAATTATTTGTACTTTGTTAACAAAGAGCAACGATGATGTTGGTACCACTACACCACTTCAAGTATTGTCCATAGTATGTGCATCAACACCAACTATTAAAAATATGTACATATGAAGAAATTCAGTGCCGAGATACTCCCGCGTCACTTGTTGAGTGGAAACTTGAATCTATTTAGTTTGTCTAGGACCAGGGCCACTTCTGTTTCACTATCAAAGGCTTCTTTCAAGTGGTACGACTTGACACGGTCTTCTGAGTGGCATCCCAGGACTTCCCATCGCTCAAACAGTTTGAGGGCGTTCTTGATTGGATCCACACACAGACTTTCACCTACAAACAAGTGGTAATGTAGGCCAATGACACTTACTGTGCACTTGAATAAAACATTTTCAACATAACTAAATTAGAAATTACTTTAGGAAAAATAAATTTTTTCCTTAGTTGATGGTGAACATGTAGACATTTTATAAGTCACACCATTATTTATACTACACAATATTGATGTCTTGAGTACAGTTGGGTCAAATTCACTATTTTTCAAATCCAAATTTCCAATTTTACCTTTGAATCCAGAATCTTAGAATAATTATGGATATAAAAATAAATATAGTGAAGTAATATAAAACACAGATAGTTCTGTAACTAAATGTTAACATTCTTTATTATAATCCATTATCAGACACCAGGCTAAGTCTGTAGTGTGTTTGCCTACTGAGCTGAGGGTCCCAAGTTCGATTCCCGGCATGGTCAAGGACTATATGCCTGTCGTAGAAAATATATGGCTTGAAGAAAAAACTGCCACAGGCTGGTAACAGTAATGGATGTAAGTAAATTTACACAATTATGGAAAGTATCATATTTTCATCCAACGTTAAATACTTTTAAAAAATATTTGAACTTCAATTTGGCTTCAAGAATCTCATATTATTCGAATTGAAATAGAGGACTTTGCACACTCAAACCCAATCATATGAACTTACCATAAAGCATATCACCGTCGTCCAGCTGAGTCTTCATCTCAGCCAATACCTCCATGACAAGTTCCCTCTCTGGGAGCTCTCTGTCCACCATCCTAGTGATCACTAACGCACTCACCACGTATACATCTAAGAGTGATCTCAAGAGAGTGTGTAGGAACTCCAGGTGACTCATAGACTTACTGCTGGTATCCACCTGGAACACACAATAATACAACTATCCACCTGAAACATCACAATAATACAACTATCCACCTGAAACATCACAAAAATACAACTATCCACCTGAAACATCACAATAATACAACTATCC
>CABEEJ010001674.1:23828-52591 GCA_901482245.1 Timema douglasi
AGGAGAGGACCGGGCCAAGGTGGAGGAGAGGACTGGGCCAAGGTGGAGGGAAGTAGGTGAGGAGAGGACTGGGCCA
Organism: Timema douglasi; assembly: GCA_901482245.1. Taxonomy (NCBI): domain Eukaryota; kingdom Metazoa; phylum Arthropoda; class Insecta; order Phasmatodea; family Timematidae; genus Timema; species Timema douglasi. Next base: position 23,905 of record CABEEJ010001674.1, read on the forward strand.
AGGTGGAGGGAAGTAGGTGAGGAGAGGACTGGGCCAAGGTGGAGGGAAGTAGGTGAGGAGAGGACTGGGCCAAGGTGGAGGGAGTGAGATGGTGGGAGGGAAGTAGGTGAGGAGAGGACTGGGCCAAGGTGGAGGGAGTGAGATGGTGGAGAGGCTTTTGTTCCAAACAGACCCACCAGGGGCTGGAAGCTGGTCATGATGATGATGGAGAGAAAGTGAAAAACTATTTAAGAAAATACGCCCTCAATGTTCCCAGCCAGGAGTTGAACTACCTCCCTGTCATTGGCAGACTGATGTGGTTTGTATTATTTTTTTGTTTTATAAATATTACTGTGCATATCCACTGAGCATATGTGACCAGAACCATGATTAGGGGTGTGATGAGTTTAACAAATGTGTCAGTTAATATATTTTAAAATAGGATGCACAATGCACATTAATGTGTAATTTTTATGATTTCGTGCTTATCGTACATCATAACTTAACGAACTATGTCAACATGACAAAAAACTAAAGTGATTAAAATTGCATATTGTTTTAACAACTTAATTAGTTTAAGTTATACAACTACTGATTGTAACTTATAATAATTTTTCACATAAACTTTTTTTTAGAGATAGGTCGAATCCTATATCTCTAGAATTTAAATCTCTAATCAGATGCTTAATTTTTCTTTCGAATCTCAAATCCTTGGCTCTTTAAAAATATACAGTTTTAGAAGTGAAAATATTAAAAAAAATCAATGCACAAAAAGTTGTTTAGAGTTTGGTTCTTCTGACAAATGCTATATTGATTGTCATGTCTATTATGATGAAAACAAAGAAGCCAGTTTAATACTGTATTGACCCAAAAATAGCACAACCCAAGATTATATTAAATAACAATATTTTGAAAGGGAAAAAAATATTTATTAATGAAAGTGAATCTTTCTGCTTTTAAATGATCATATTATTTACAAGTTTTACTAGTAAGATTTTGAATTTTTCCAGTCTATGGCCGGGTCAGTTTAGTAAAATGCCTCCATCTTCCCTTGTCCTCTTTCTTGCACAACGCTCCTCCCATCTCTTTCTTGGCCTTCCTTGCAGTCTTTTTTCCTAAATAATTTATTTCCATTGTTTTATTCGGCATCCTCTTCTTCAACTTCATTACCTGCCCTTACAGTCTCAGTCTTGCTTCCTCTACTATCTCATGTACTCCAACCTCCTCATTACATGACCATACTGTCTTAGTCTTGCTTCCTCTCCTATCTCATGTACCCCTACTCTTTTCCAGATAACTTCATTCCTAATCTTGTTTCTCCTCATGACAGCTAACATACTCCTCACAAACTTCATTCCCATGGCCTCCACTTTCCTGGTCACTCTTACATTCACTGTCCATGTTTCTGCTACATGTGTGACAATAGATACAAAGTATGCCTTGTACAGCACTTCCTTACACTTCAAGGGCACTTCTTTTCTCCATAACAGGTCTCTTTTACACACCTTCAAAACAACTCTTCCTGCTGTCCTCTCATCATTAAATCCTCTCTACTGTCACCTTTCACCACCTATCCAACTGTATAACTTTACTATAGCTTATCCTCTTCCTTGTCATTACCATCACTTCACACTTTGCTATGCTATATTTCACTGCACATTTTTTCACTTCCTCATTACATTCTTGTAGTTCCTCTTCTTCTCCCTACAAACCATCAAGTCATCAGCAAACATCATGGCTTTCATGCTTTCCTCTCAGAGTTTTCCTGCCACTTTATTCATGACCAATTCATGACAAATAGTAATGTTGGAAGGGCAGTTCCCTGCTTCACTCCATTTTTTATTTGGAACAACTCTGTCCTCCCACTCTACGTCTTAACACACCTCCTGTTATCCTCATACATGCTCTTCACTCCCATTACAACTCTTCTTTCACTTCTGCCTCCATTGCTTTACAAACTTCATTTCTATTTAGGCTATCAAATGCCTTTTCCACATCCATAAATACCATTACCAAAGCTTTCCCAAATTTATAACTTCTTTCCATCAGCTATCGTATGGCCAAGATCAAGTCTATCAAAGACATCTGTTCCCTATGTCCGTGCTGTTCCTCTCTCTAACGTCCTTTAATTTTGTATATCATTGTATTTTCCAGTATCTTATATATTTTTGTATAGTGGCACATCAACGTTATGCCCTTATAATTTGTACACCTATTTCAGTCTCCTTACTTGAATATTAGTAATATAACTCCTATTTTCCAGTCTTCTGGTACCTTGGTCTCCTTCCAAACCACTCCCAGCGCCCTGTATAACCATTGTGTAACTACTTCACTAGCAGCTCTTATCATTTCCTTAGTCAATTCATCCACACCTGGTGCTTTTTCTTGTTTTTTGTTCTTTAATGCGTCCTCCACCTCTTTATATGTGGTACCTCTTTTCTTCTCTTATGCTATTTCTACCTGCTCCTCTGTTTCGCTTACATCCCTTTCCTCTTCTGGGTTAAACATCTTCTCAAAATATCTAGTTTATATTTCCTTTCCTTCTTCTCCTGTCTTCATCGTTCTTCCTTATTCATCACCATTCTTACTTCTTTCCACGTCTTGTTCCAGCATTTATATCCAGTTTTACATCCAATCCTTCCTGGCTTCACATACCACTCGATTTGTTCTAATCTTCTTATTTCTATATTCTTCCTGTTTCCTCACTCCTATTCTTCGAGACTCCTGAATGTTTTCTTCTCTTCTGTTGCTTCCTTCCCCCTGTCGTTCCACCAGGGTGTCTCCTACCACTTCCTCTTATCACTTGTCCTCCCACATACCTCCTCTGCTGCTTCCACCAGACAGTTCTTAAACCTTTCCCATTTGACCTCTACACTTTGTATCTCCTCCTTGGGCATTAAGCTTCATGTCTTTCTTAGGTACATCTATATTGTGTAATGTAGGTCTATTTGTAAATCATTAAAATTTCTAACAATTTGCTAGGATTATGATTCGAGAATAAAATGTAGATTCGGATTCAAGAAATAGTGAATTCGACCCATCTCTAGTGTTTAGAGATTTTTATGAACCTTGAATCTCTCGAATATAATATGATTCAATTAAGCTTGGCTATGAATTGAAAAGTCGACTCGGCAGACCTAGATAACTAACCTGATAGTGCGGGACTCTGAAGTAAGGCTCATCATCGTCAGAATGATCAAACTCGTGCTCAAGATGCTGTGCAAACCTCTTACTCCATTGTTCCTCGTCGTTCAACGTGTTCTGCAACATGAACAATTCAAAACAAAGTTAGTTTGGATCAGTGGTTCTCAAACCATGGTCCGTGGCGACATGCTAGGTGGTCCGCACAAAATGAATGGTTCAACACAATGCTATTTTATCTAAACATCGTATCTTAGTACCTGTTAAGGTTACATGCTTTGTACTGATTATGCTATTGGTTTTAGGAATAAGGAAAGTTATATTTTATAGGAAGTATACCTGCATTTGCGTGGAGGGAGATTTGAAAATCACACTCAGTACATCGGACTGGGAATCTAATCTGGATCTCTCTATCAATGGAAGTCTGGTCTAATGCAATAGTAGCGTGTTAGATCATATTGCCATTGAAGTGGGTCACAATCGTATTAACTGTTTAAAATTGTCTATTATAGTTTGAGGCATCATCATCATCATCATCGTTTCCAGCCTGTGGCCGGGTCAGTTTAGTATTACTATAATGTAACGATATCAATATGAAACAAAATTGTTGTATTAATCTTTGAAAATTACTCAGCAATTAGCTATTATTTATCTGAGCACTTCAATCAAAATCAAAGCAACACTCTGTGGCAAGACAGATTTGTTTTTGGGTTATGGGGCACATAAAAATGTAGAGATTCATCATAATCTCGATGCATAATTTTTTCTTTTTATTATAGATATATCAAAGGAGTATAACGGCTCTGCTAAGTCAACTATACTTTGTTTTACAGGAGAGTCCAACTTTCATAAAAACAAACACTACATTATTAATTATCTATCAAGTGACAACATATTTCTTGAGTTAAAAGTAAAGTTAGTATTTTTTCTAGCTGTCATATAAGGAAAGTTTTTCCTTTGAAAATTGAACTGTAAAATGTGTAAATGAAACAAAGTCATATAAATACGCTGTCTTTAATGCTTGATAAACAATCTCATTAGAGAATGTCCTGCTTCCACAAGTGACAGGTAGGTAATACATTAAGGTGAACGTGTGCATCAAGTGGTCAAGCCTTTTAAAAAAGTTAGATTTTATTAAAATTATGTTTTATTATTTTGTCAGTAAAATTAGGAACTGTGCTGAATTTTATCCCAGAATTTAAGTGTCGACCCTGTTTAACTAAAATGATATTTCAATTAAACCTAACAAATAACTATTGACAGACAGAACACAATGAGTCAAGTGTCAAATAGCCCCCTTCATCTCTCCCTCCCCAGTTGGCTAATAAAATGGCTGTCTGTCTACCAGAGAGATTAACAGTGATGAGTCTGCAACAATAAACACATTTTGTTTCCGCGTCTGAAACTTTACAAGAAATAGCCAATCCCAGCCGACTTACAGGAATGGATACATTTTTATAGCTTTTACCAAGCATTAGAGGATCCCATCCACCCTTATTGTTGGGGGAGGGGTCAAGGTCAAGAACCACAACTGGTCAAGTTATTTGGAGTGGTGCTCATCTCAAAAATTACAAGCTATATGTAATGCTTTGCCTCATACATTTTTTTTGAAATTTTTATATCCAACAAATTTTCTTGAATGTCCCTAAAAAAAATTTAAAGTATTTTTTACTTGGGTTTTAAAAAATATTAAATGTTTGTAACTAATTTTAGCTGAATATTTTTTGAAACTTGGATGCCTCTGGAGTTTTGAGGTAAAGCTTTCAGCTTGGTGTTCGAGAATATCAAAGGGGAATAAACTATCCAGAGAGGTCAAATATTCTCCAGCAGAGGGAGGAAGGGGAGGGGTGAATTCTCTCTGGGGATAAGGGTCAGTGGTCCCTGGTTCCCCCACCATTGAACCAGAACTATCGAACGAAGGCTTCTGGTAGAAATAAACATTTATAAAATATACAAGTTATGGATGGAACCCTTGAATCCTTCAAGAAATTTGAGACTCAAATCATTAATTTTTTCTCTTCAATATTTTAAGTGGAATTTGTTTTAGAGATGATCTTTGGTGGTTCAGAATCAATTATAATTATACTACAAGTGCAACAACCAGGTTCCAGACCAATAATTTAACACTTGACTGAATGTATATATGTATGTATGTATGTATATGACTATAAGAAGGAATGCTAATAGTGGACTAGACCCAACACTAATATAAACATAATTTATTACAGTCAACAATGACATTGTTAGTCTAATTTTATGGGTATCCATACACTATTTCAAAGTGATAGTTGCAGATAACATGACATGACAGTGACATATAAAGATTTTTACTATTGATCAATAGTATATCAATTATATAAATCAATTTATTTTATGAAATTGATAAAATTAAAAAGAAAGGAAAAATAAAAGACAGAAGAAAGGAAGAAATCACATTTATTCATTGGATCCTTCCCACATTTTTCCCCTTTCCCAAGGTGGGCTTTCTTAATTAAATTTGCACTAATTAGTTTATTTTTCCTTTTAAATTATTTTTATCAATTTACATGATTATAAAATCATTTAACCACTGGGCCTCCTCATTGTTAAACATTTTAATTTCGTTTTAGTAAATGTTGTAGCTGTCAGCTATTTTTCCCATCTGAATATGACAATACATTTGCAGACATGCCACATGCGTTGATTAGTGAACATGTCAAGTAGAGTGATTTTTCTGCAAATTTAATACCAAATTGAGCTCAAGAAAATGAATGTAACTTACGTTTGTTTACACCTTTGAATAAATAATATTTTATATTGTCAAATTTCTGAAAGATGGAAAAATACAAGAACTTTTTCCAATTTTTTGGTTTTCCCAATCAATGGCCATTATAGCTTACATGAATCTTAAAATTTAGAAATGCAGATTTTAATAGATTCTAATTCAGAAATTAACTTGATATCCATTACTGTTTCCAATTTGTGGCCTGGGTCAGTTTTTTTATTCAAGCCATATATTCTCCACTACCAGCTTGCTAGGCCTGTCGTAGCTTCATATGACTTACAATCTATCTTAAGTCTAGGACAGGCACCACAACCAGTCCCCGGTCATTAATTCATCACTGTTAAGGATACACCCACATTTCACCAATGATACATTTTTCGGCCTTGCTGGGAATCGAACCCGGGACCCTTTGCTCAGTACAAACATTCTATCGACTGAGCTGAGGTGTAAGATCCTAATCCAGAAATCTGAGGTTTAAATATTGCCTGGTACGTAGAGTGGTTCTGCATTTTGATACATTCGTTTGTAAATCACCCTCCCCATCTTGTGTCCTTATTAATCTGTCCTCATTATGTATTCTTGAATTACCTAGTGTGTAAGTTGAGTGCCGCCGAAACAAACATTGAGATACATAGTACTATACAGAATAACAATTCCACAAACAAAATGGGGTCTCACCTCTTCTGGTTCTAACAATATCTCCTTCACTTTAAGATTCTCTATAGCTTCCATGACGAGAGAGTCCAGATACTGACAGGGTTTCGAGAAGATGAACTCAAACTGAAGTATGTCGAATAGCTCCAGGGAGTACTCTATGAGCTTATCTTGGCCTATACTAACTGTCTCATTGGTGGACGGGAGACTTCCATTCAGATTCTCCAAAAATATGGAGTAGATTGCTGTCACTGAAACATAAAGTAGGCAGGATTCAAAGATAAACTCAACAGTATTATCAGAGTTGGATGATTTTAATAGTTGATTGGTTGGAGGTTGTTCTTTTGTTAAATTTAGTAAAATATTAGAGATGGGACCTTGAATCCTCAAATCTCTCAAATCCTTAAGGATATTCAAAATTCAAGATATTTTTTTCTTTCAAATTTTCCAAGTGAAATTAGTTTTAGAGCTCTGATACTGCGTATTGATGATTCAGAACCAATTATAATAATAGGATGAGTATAACAAACATTAACAACCAGGCCCCAGAGCAGTAATTTAACACTTAACTGAATGTATTTTATATTATTATATTATCAGTGCCATGCCGTGCTATGACAGAGAGGCGGCCGCATGAGTGGCACCGTAAGGGGGCGGTATAAGCAGCAAAACCAAAGAACCATTCAATAATCAAAAATCTTCACGCAACACTTTTCTATATTGGTCTATCTTATTCCGATATTGATGTAAACGATTTATGATTTATCGCTCGCCTCTGCCTAAGCACTTTCGGTACCCTTTGATTTTGGTTTCTGGTGCAGGTGCATTGTCGGCGAGCGCTTGCTGAAAGACTTTTGATCTGACAGCACGAAGCTATTATGTTTGTTTGTAATATATCGCGCGGCCGCTCCTAAAAGCTGAGGCGGCAATTATCAAAGACAATTGCACGTGTTCCGTGTTGATAGTTCTGCTTTGAGCTTACAATTATTGACAATATTTGATTTTAACGTAAGTTTGTCTCGAGGAGTGGCAAGTGGCTGTGTTTAAATCAGTAAATCAGATATATAATATATCGTATTGTATCAGTACAATATTTTTGCATTTATACTAATTCAGTTTTTGTATTTAAAAGTAGATCAGGTAAGAGAATTATTATTTTTTTTAAAGCAAATGTAGTTACTTAATATCATTGAAAAAAATTATGTTATTGAGTTTACATTGGCTGCCACTCTAAACTAGAAGGGTAAAACTGTAGTAGATTGTTGTAGTTGATATCATTATTTTAAAGTAGTTTATATTTAAAAAATGAAAATANAAAAATATTCGTACATTTTGTACAGTTTAAAAAAAATCCCAATCGAAGGTTATTTTAAAGAAAAGAAATTTAAGGGGCGGCATTCCGAAGACTTGCATCATACTGAGAAAATCTACCGCACGGCCCTGTATATTATATATATATATTTCCTCTTATGTCCATAATTATTCAAATTCAGATTTGAGATTCAAATTTGTAAAATATTGGATCTGACCCAACTCTAATTTTTACTTAGTAATTGATAGAGTTAGTAATTGCTGTCCATTTTAAATTACATATATATAACTTTTTTACATCCATTATAGGCCTGTGGCATAGGTCAGTTTTTTATTCAAACCATATATTTTCCGCTAATATATATATATCAGGTGAATTGATGGTATGGGAGGAGAGGGAAGAGGAAGTACAGGAACAGCTACAGGAATGGAATGAGGAGGTGAGAAAGTGCGAAATACATTTAGTATGGTGATAAGTGAAGTGAAGGTGACGTCGAGGCAGAGAACAAAGCCACGAAGAAAGGTGATAGAACTGGATGGAGTAGAGTTGAAAGAAGTAAAGAGCATAAAAAATACTTAATAGTGTGATTGAGGCAAAAGGGGGCAGCATAAAAGATATGAGACGAGGGCAGCAGGGAAATGTTTTCTACAGGTGTGCAAGAGAACTATTATAGAAAAGAGAAGAGCCGCTGAAGTGTAAGAAAGTGCTGTGTAGAACATACTTCATATGCATAGATACCTACGCAGCGGAAACTTGGAATATGAATAAAAGAGAAACGAGGAAAACGGAGGCCGTGAGTATGAAGCTTTGAGGAGCATGCTGGCTGTCACCAGGAGAGATAGGATTAGGTATGAAGCTTTGAGGAGCATGCTAGCTGTCACCAGGAGAGATAGGATTAGGTATGAAGCTTTGAGGAGCATGCTAGCTGTCACCAGTAGAGATAGGATTAGGTATGAAGCTTTGAGGAGCATGTTAGCTGTCACCAGTAGAGATAGGATTAGGTATGAAGCTTTGAGGAGCATGTTAGCTGTCACCAGTAGAGATAGGATTAGGTATGAAGCTTTGAGGAGCATGCTAGCTGTCACCAGTAGAGATAGGATTAGGTATGAAGCTTTGAGGAGCATGCTAGCTGTCACCAGTAGAGATAGGATTAGGTATGAAGCTTTGAGGAGCATGTTAGCTGTCACCAGTAGAGATAGGATTAGGTATGAAGCTTTGAGGAGCATGTTAGCTGTCACCAGTAGAGATAGGATTAGGTATGAAGCTTTGAGGAGCATGCTAGCTGTCACCAGTAGAGATAGGATTAGGTATGAAGCTTTGAGGAGCATGCTAGCTGTCACCAGTAGAGATAGGATTAGGTATGAAGCTTTGAGGAGCATGTTAGCTGTCACCAGTAGAGATAGGATTAGGTATGAAGCTTTGAGGAGCATGTTAGCTGTCACCAGTAGAGATAGGATTAGGTATGAAGCTTTGAGGAGCATGCTAGCTGTCACCAGGAGAGATAGGATTAGGTATGAAGCTTTGAGGAGCATGCTAGCTGTCACCAGGAGAGATAGGATTAGGTATGAAGCTTTGAGGAGCATGCTAGCTGTCACCAGGAGAGATAGGATTAGGAATGAGGCTTTGAGGAGCATGTTAGCTGTCACCAGGAGAGATAGGATTAGGAATGAGGCTTTGAGGAGCATGCTAGCTGTCACCAGGAGAGATAGGATTAGGAATGAAGCTGTAAAGTTGAGAGTTCGGGTACATGAGATAATAGAGGAAGCAAAGATGAGATTGAATGGACAAGTAGTAAGGATGGAAGGGGAGAGGATTCAAAGATTAATGGATAATGAGTATGAAGAGAAGAGACTGCATGGGAGACCAAGGAAGAGATGAGATGAACAGATAGCAGCAAGTGTGCAAGTGAGAGTAGGAGAGTGGAAGAGAGTGCAGGAGGAAGAATGGTGGAAGGACAGAAGGAGATGGAGGAATTTTACTGAACAGACCTGGCCACAGGCTGGAAACAGCTCATATTTATGAATATATATATGCACACACACACCCATATTATTAAAACCAAGACTATATTTTATGTACTACCTCATGCCACTGTCATGGATATTTTATACAACATTTTTACCAGGTGTTGTTTAAAGAAAAAAATACATTTCACAATCAGAGTGTTCATTTATTAACTAACAGCACAGTCCTTACAATGAACTCAAACATACTGAATCGAGCTGTAGTTTGAAAACTCCCTTAACATCGGTGTCACTGTTCACCACCACCCTTGCTCTAGCGGCCAGAGGAAGAGGTAGAACCCAAACAAATAACTCCCTTCAGTTTCACAATATCCCGATTATACTAAACAAAGTCAAATTAAGTTACGGCTTCAACCCGTTCAGCTTGAAATGATGATGTGTATATATACTATTAAAATCAAGTGACTATGTTTAAATCTAACTTAAGGGGTTGTGCTCGTTTTGTTTTTAAATTGGCACACAATTCTCAGCTCACTGATTGAGCCCAGGTAATTTAGTTTGGTCCAGGAAAACATTACCAAACACTCACAACCCAGCTGCTATACCAGGAGTGTGCAAATGATTTGGTCGTAAACAGTGATACCAGGTCAATTACGAAAACATGCATACTGACCAAATATTTTTCAAATCATTTTACCAAGAGGTGTTCTTTATGATTGTGCTTTATCTAGTAAAATGTAAATAAAAAACAAAACAATCTTACCTAGAACAGCATCAATGACGTATTGCGAAAGCAGAGCATTACTGTAATATGACAGTTCTATAACGTTAGGAAGCATAGTGACTGGCGTAATCATTGCACCGTCTGAATGACGCTCCCTTTTGATAAGTCCTGGGCCCAGTAAGTCCACCTGAAATCATATTTTTCATTGAGAGTCAATTCCTTTTTCCTTTTTTTATATAGTGGTTGAGTTTAGATTTAAAAAACACACATAAAACGAAAATATAAAAGGGGAGATATACTTAAACATTTGTATACCTTTGAGAGTAAATCTTTTACTTAAGTTATGTAAGTATTTAACTTCATTAGATATCAGAAACTAAAAAACGTTTATAGTTATACCAAAGAATAAAAAATAAATAAAAATCAAATTTACCAAGTATTAAATCATATATTCAAAATAATAAAATAATTATGAATTACATTATAGCAAAGATGTATTATTATCTACAAATGAAGTTCATTGAATCAAACATTTATAAATAAAAAATAAATAAAAAAGTTATAATAAACAGTCATTGAGAACACAAGTATATTCAATTCACGGAAATAGGACCGTTAAATGAACATGTATTGTTTTGAATTAACGATATTGTAAAGAAAATTTAAGTACTGTACTGATAGAAACTTAAAATACTTAAGTAGGGCTACTTGGAAATAAAAACTTTTCTGTAACTATTATTGGTCAAATAAAAGTGATAAGCTTTGTAAAAATAGTATAAAACTATTTTTTTTTAGATATTTAATAACAAGTGTTAAAGCAGAGAAAATCTGACTTGCCTGATACCCTAATCCCCCCTCAATGCGAAACTTGAACTTGACCATTTCAACACACACATGATCGCTTGACACATTAATCTCACAATCTTTTACATATTATATTTTAAACACACTGAAAATCAAAACAAAAACCATTCATATAAACCCGAAATAATAATAATAATCCCCTAGTTTTGATCCAAACTAAAGAATCAGTGAATGTCTCCATACATGGACATTTGGCGCCCATCCCGCTATCCCCTCCTACACATGTCGAACCCATCACACAATATTTCAGTACAAATATTGTATTATATTTAGAAGAAGGTACAGAAAAGTGGATAAAAACTAATAAAAGGGACAAACACAGAATGGCTTTTACAGTGAAGCGAACACAGTTCACAATTTACATTGCTGCCAATGAACAAAGAGGCAATGGTTACTTCTTGAACAAATAATAAAATAATTTTCTTAAAGAGGCAGCCAATGGCAGCAACGAAAGCAACGTAAAGTGTGAACTGTGTTGTTCTTTTCATTGTAACAGCCATATTGTGTTTATCCCTTATATATGTTTCTATCCACCTTTCCTTTATCTTCTTCCAAATATATTTTACAAACTACCTCTAAAAGCGAAAAGAGGTTTTCCTCAAAGAGATATATTATATATTCTACTACACATATTGATAGTCTCATGGCAAGAATTTGTATGAATTAAATTAGGTACATTTTTTGAGATTAATATAAATTATCAACTTATCACAAAATATTTTATACATTTTTGCAATAAAAAAAACACCCACACACACACACATATTTAAGATGAACATTATTTTTAAAATGTTTTCAAACTTCAATTTGTAGTCAGGAATATTTAATATATTTGGTCTGTGTGTTAATTACAATTCAACTTAGGGAAATTTTCGAGCGGAAAATAGGAGTTTCTTGCATAAACGGGGGGAAAAGAGTCATTTTCCCCTTAAGACTTATTTTTATTTTTCAGATTCATAATTTTAATCTAAGCTTAACCTTTTCATTCAGTCAAAAACATTCTTTAAAAAAAATTAAAAGCTTTTGGCAATTTTATCAAAAAAGGATCAAATTTGAGTTAAAAAGTTGTGGTAGTTGTGAAAAATATTTTTGAATTAGGTCAGAAAAAGGGAAAAAAACTCTAAATCTGTTGCAGTCATAGGTCTGAACAATAAAGTTAAATTCTGTAATCTTTTAGAATTTTTCAAAGGAAAAAAAATTGTACTCAGAGTTTTATTATTAAATCATCTTTAAATTTTATGTTTTCTAAATAAAAACTAAATATTTTATCTAATAAGTGTTGACTAAGGTAAAGTAAAAGCCTAATGCAACTAATATAAATTGTATATTTTTAACCAAACATTTTAGTCATCAATATAAATACATACTAAACACATATTTTAAGAATGACTTAAAAATCTTCGGTAAAAAAATTCATGGTGTGAATTTTACTAACTTACACAAGGTTTTTTTCCCTACCATTATCCTACTATATAATAGATTTCTGGTAGGAAAAAAGGCCTTTCAGAAATCAATTTTGACGCTGAACAGACTTTAAGTGTGATGAAGGTTTATTTTGTGCATAAATTGATATTTCAAAGCCACTTTTACCATTATTTTGTGCTAAAGAAATGTTTTCTTGCCTTATATATACTCAAGGATACATATTGTCATCAATTATATGCAGCCTAGTGTGTTTATAATATTTAATCGCTCTAAGATGTGTTGACTAGGTAGTTGTAAAATAAAGAAGCTGACATTTTGGGTATCAATCTTCTTAAGGTAAAATTAATTTTTCTTTTTTTAAATTAATAATATTTTTAATGCACATTGCATAAAAAACATGACAATGATAAAGGGTCCTTTTATTTAAATTTTTAAAATATTATTTTTTTCTGAAAAATACTGGGAAATAATATTCCCCGTTCAAGTTTTGGGAACATCCAATTGCCAGAATTTTCCCCTGAAGTTTGAGATTTTTCCCAGGCCTAAATTTCATTTGGTTTCAATCAAAATTAAAAAAGTTAGTTTCATACAGGCAGGTGCCAAAAATTACCCAAAGAATATTGCTAGTTAATATTTTCCCAATTTTTATTATTTCCCAAATATAGCCAAAATAATTGTCTTTTAAAATGTGTGCATTCCTGTTCCAAGACATTTCCTTCCTACCTATTCCTAAGTACAGATGAAGGGAGGACTTACAGCATGGTTGATGACATCGACAGACTCCCCAGTAAATCCCAGGTCTCTGTCTGCCCAGTCGAGCTCTTGTCGAAACTGGTCCAGGGCCTCCGCTAGCAGCTCTAGTGTTGTTCCCTGACGGAACTTTGTCAGAAGAAGGAATGCGACCGCGTTGGTTGACATGATGGCCTGTGCTCGGGTACAGTCTTTTAACACGAGGACCACTTCAGTTAGAGAATTCATTTATAAAAAGAGAGAAAAGCACATACAATATTGAAGAAAGTTTCTCATGTTATTTTTAAAGATAATTTATATTCTCCCCACATTAATTAATTAATAAGCTTGGGACCTGCCAACTATAATCAATTTTCAGATCTCTTCATAGTTTGATTAATAAACATCTCCTTTGCGTATCTGACATGGAAGAGAAGACAGCCCTCTAGGATAGGACTGGAGATCCTTTTTTAGAATGTATGTTCATTTTGTTGATATTTTTGAAAACATTATTTTGCATGTTTATGAATTTTTTTTACAGCAAAATGATATATGGGAGATTTTCTTAATCATCGCATCTTACTACCTGTTTGGGTTATATGCTTATGTACTAATTACTCAAAGAGGAAGGTTTTATTTGTAGTAAATGTACCCACATTTGTGTGGAGGTAGAGTGGAAAAACCACCCTCAGTACACTCGACCAAGATTCGAAAGTCAAATAATTATAATGATAATAAAATACCTGCTTTGATGGCCACATTGTCTAAGCGGGTATTTTATTATCATTATTAATTATAATAATTAATAACGTCAGACCTTCGGTGGCTGCCTGGTCTAAGCCGCTACTATCATAATAGATTAGACTCCCCAAGGCAGGGAGATCAGGGTTCGATTCCGCTCAGGTGCATTGAGGATGGTTTTCCCTAAATGCTTTTCCACTCTCCCTCTAAGTAAATGTTGGCACACTTCCTCTAAATTAAACATTCCTAATCCCTATTACATTAGTTTAATTATAATTAGTACATAGGCCTATAAAATGGGTAGTAAAAAAACTTCAGAGTTGATAAACTTTTAAGTTTTGAAATTCCACAACAAAAAAACCCAAGCCTTTTCTCAATATTTTACATGCGAGAATGTGAATAAATCTTGTTATTTTAACTGTTTTGTTTTAAATTCTCAGTGTGAGAATTATAAAAGACAAATATATCAAAGATCTACAAAAATTTGTAGGAACTGAAGATAAAACTAATAATTTAAAAAATTGTTGAGGTGATCATTGGCTGATTATGGAACAGTCAGTTAAACTGAAGATTGTCACCGATATTTTGAACTGTGTAAGCGTGAAGTCACTTGGCGAAGATTCACCAGTTTTCAGACAACTTGGTCCTTTGACAAATAAAAGGTACAAAAGTACCAAACAAATTTAAACACTAATTCATGACTACCGGACTACGCAAATAATTTCTAACCTTAATCAGTTTTATATATATTAACTGAGAACTAAATTTAATAACTTTAAAATATTTGTCATTTGCCAGTATTGTTTGGTTTTAACTTTTAAGGCTATTATTTAAGATGTAAATAAAAATAAATTATCAGCTACTATTCTTGAAAAACATGAAAACAAATAAACAGGACCTTAGCCTTTAAATAACGTGATGCTAGTTTTGAAATAATTATTATAATTTACTAAAATATTAATAATTTACGCTCATAGTTGGACATTTTAAATGTATATCAAAAAGGTATCTTATCGATATTGTAATTCTCCCTTTACCACTCTCAAATAGTTGTGACAGCCTATCTAGATTTTTTTAATCTATCAATATTTTGACTTCAAATTTAATTAATAAAGAGAATTTTACTCAGAAATTTATGTGTGTCATTTTGCATATCATTTTCGTAATATTGTAAAGAAAATGAACAATATCAGCACCTGTAATGGCAAGATCGGCAACAGGGATTGGCTCAGCCTTAAAAAAATTATTGCAAAAATATTTGAGCACTTGCAATGATTTCATAAAATGGTCCTTTTTCCCTGTTACACAAAATTCCCTGCCTTTTCCGGGTTTTCCTTGGCTGTATCAACCCTGAACTGCTACCTTAATTATCAGGGTCCGGATTTTGATAACATGTAAGATTTTTTTTGGTTCATAACACACAATGGTAATAAGTACATAAACTATGTTCCTGATCCCCTGGTTGGAGAAATATATATTTAGATTTTTTTGTAATTTTGGAATTGAAGGTCAAATTTTCTTGGTTTGTGTGATTTTTAAGTCAATATTAGGCAATTTTGAGTAATTTTAGGGTGTTCATGTTGAATAAGTATATTTTTTAATACCAGTGATATTTTATAAACATCAGTTGTCAATGTGAGAAGATAATGTAGACAGTAAACTTTATATCCTCTTTGCTTGTTTGATTGTAAAATACACATTCCTGGTGAAACAGTGCAATTGAGCTGAAGAGGGTTGCGTTGGGAGGGAATAGATTTTTTCTGATGCAGATATTTGCAAATCAATATTATATTTACCAGAGTTAGAGAGTTAAGTGATTAAAAACATCTGTCAGGGATTCAAACCTTGATCTGCCTCATTATTGGCAGTACAGACAAGACAATGCTGAAAACCACTTGGTACGGCATTTATTTCAAGCCTAAAGTGCTATTTAGCTATTAGTAGGAAGAAAATTGCAGGAGGAATTATATGATTTCAGACCCAGAAAATCAACAGTGAACCCCATCTTTGTATTAAGACAAAGAATGGAGACACGGTGGAAGACTTGGAAAAGGTATATGACAGTCTACCTATAGGTTATGGTAGAAAAATAAAATAGATAAAACATTAATTCAATTGGTGAGAGCCCTGTATGATAAGTGCTCCAGTTGTGGGAAACAGGATGGCTTATAAATGAAAGAGGGTTAAGAAAAGAAAGTTTTCTGTCACCTCCACTATTTATAATGACCATGAATGAAACATTGAAGGAGGCAAAGGAAATGTATGAGGCTGGATAAATGAAGATTATGCCATTTACTAGGGGTCTGCGAGCTTAGGTTTTTTCATGAGTCGAACTCGAGTCGAGTATTTCCAAAAGCTCCCGAGATCGAGTCACATTCAAATATACTCATAATTTTAAAACGTTAAGAGTATATATATATACATATATTTATTTTAAATGTTAGGTATTACATTTTTAAAATCAAAGATTTAAAAAATAATAAACACATGTTCTTAAAATATCAATGACACTCATTTTTAGAAATATAAAGACTTTTAGAAAAAAGTTAATAAATGGAAATATCAGTTTTTAGTTTATAAATCACACATTAAAAAACAATTTAAAAATAAGAACAATACTACTAAAAAGATAAATAAAAAAATAGGGCCTTATAGAAAAGATAATGGTTTCAACACTCATGTCTTTAAGGACATTAAAATTACACTAACAACTATCATTCAATTATTTAGTAATCTCCTTAGCTATTTTTATTTCCATTGCTTTGTCATGGCAACACAAGTAAACAACTTCCATCAGGTACTGTATAATTCAAAATGAACGACAATATTGAATAAATTTACTGGTTGAAAGTGGTTTTAAAGCTCTATTATGTTATTAATATGAAAATTGATAATTTTTAACAATTTGCTAAGTAACCGAATGATTTTTAAGGTGGAAATGCCGATTTTATCTCTATTATATAGACTATACTAACTATTGTGTTTTAAAAATTGATTATCAAGTACATCAAGTGGAAACTCAAAAATGACGAGCTTGACTCGAAGCTCGAGTACTCGCAGAGCGCTACCATTTACAGATGATAATGTGATACAGGGAGATGATGAGAATGAAGTGCAAGACATATGAATGTGTTGAATGGAAAAAGAGTGAAATATGGCATGAGAATCAGTGATGGGACAAGAAGAGGAAGAGGCATAATAACAGAATCAGGAAGTAGTGGAGCGTTTCGAGTATAGATTACAAGATTAGATATGGAGATTAGTAAGGGGATACAAAAAGTAACAGCTTTTACCAAAGTATACAGAGTCTAATCTGGAACATGCCAAGACATGCCGAGGAAGTGTAACGAGTTAATGTATCAAGTACAATACAAACCTATCATTACATATACTTCGGAGACCTGAACAATGACAAAGAGGGGCGAGAGTGGAATTCAGGCGGTGGAAAATACAAAGTGTTAAAAGAAAGACAAAAATGGACAGTGAGAAATGAGGACATAAGAAGAGTTCGGGGCGGAAAAGTTGAGTGAGAGAGTGGAAAGGAATAAACTGAAAAGGTTTGGATATACTAAGAGGATTGAAGATGAAAGCCAACCAAAGAAAGCAATGGAAATGAGAATGATTGAAAAGAGACCCAGGAGCCGGACTGTTATGATGGAAATAGAAAAGTAGGTGGAGGAGATAATATTCCATTCAAGCTCTGAATTGACAGAGGCCGTATAAGAGTAAATGATGATGATGATGATATTTAAACATAAAAGACCAAATGTATCCGAAATGAAATTCCTCTTTTTGTGGTTTAATCTTGGGTAACTGTCCTTGTGCTCCTGTAGAGCACCTTCCTGGACTGCCTACAAGAAGAGGGCAGCAGTGGGCAGTGTTATACGGGTATGTAAGGCTCTTGCTATGGAGAAGAGAAGTGACCTTGAAGTGTAAGGAAGTATTACATTGGGTGTTAAGTAAGTATGCATCAGAAACATGGACATTAGATGCAAGAGAAATGATGAAAATAGAGACCATGGAAATAAAGTTTGATGAGAATGCTAGATGTCACCAATAAAATTTGATTAAGAGGAAGATAGAGACATTTTACAAAAGAGACCAAGAAGTGATGGGAAGAGCAGATAGCAACAAGTGTGCGAGTAAGGGGAAGATAACGGTATAAGGACGGAGGAAGATAGAGACCCAGGCACTTGTGGCAGCACTCACCATAGACCACATGCCTGGCTATGCTCTCGACGAGTTGACGGTGTTCCTCCACCACCACATCAATGCCGTACAGTGAAGTGCTTGACGGAGCCGTGTGGAGTTGTTTCTTGGAGGCTATCACCCCGCAGTCACTGTTAGGAGGGGCGGACAGCTCAGCCCTATCACTGTCGCTTGTTACAGGGGCTGCAATCAGTTTCACCTTCCTTCTCTGGAATGACTCAACTAGCTCCTGAAAATACAATTTGTTGCAAGATAAAGAAACATATCTAAGGTTGAGCCAATCAGATAATTTGATCAATGAAATCGGTCTTTGCCAGGAATGACAAGCTCATTTATCACAAAAAAGAGTTTACCTACAAAATAAAGAGCTAATTTTAATTAAGTTAATTTTTATTTTAATTTTAATATCCATTGTTCCACAACAAAGTATATAACTAATTTAGCTAGCTTAAGAAGAGTTTAATATTATCGAAACATGGTGAGAAGTGTATTCTATAAAATAACATCTGTTTGTGGTCAATATTGTTAACTTTCACTATATTGTAATAATGAAGGATGGTGTATTTCCATCTTAAGAGTCCTTAAATTCCTCAAAACCTAATATTTAATACTAGAGAATAAAAAGAAATTACATAATTAAGATAAAAAAAACTTTTTATTTTTTCCTAATTTTTAACTAAAATGTTTTTAGACCTATTATTATGCTTACTAGTGTATTATTCCATACTAATTTTAAGCCAAACCTAACATTTAGAGTAAATAAATATATAATTTAGATGATTTGTATTTTATATATAGCAGCTAAGAAAAACCCCATATACCAATATGGGAACCTGTTATGATTGTCTTCTTAGCTGAATTCAGATTTGAGGTTTATAGGTAGAATAAAAATTCCAATTTGACAAAAAAAAACTCAAATTTAATCATTATTTTATTGCTATTTATACTTACCTTATGGTATCATTACATTGCAAATTGTTTGTCACACCTACAAAAGTAATCCACCTATCCCCATCTTAAGCTAGTTTAAAGATGTATAACTGGTAGTACGCAGTACTAAAAAGAACCTAGTTCTATCCAGTCCACCTCATTACCCACTATATCTTCCAGGTCCATTCTAATGTTATCCTTCCATCTACCAATGGTCTCTTCCCATTAGGTTTGCCAGTCTGTATCCTGGACTCTCCAATTCGCAATGCGTGTTTTCCAAAGTAGGGATATGGGGTGTAGTTTTGAAAGTACAGCAATAACATTTCTAGCTCCTAGTGCCAAAGGGTAAGTAGAGACAAATGCTGGGTTCATTTATCTTTCTTGTCACGCATGAATCACAAATTTGATATAACTAACTATAGCATCGTAGATAACACAAACCACTGTGCTTCAAGACTGTGGGAGATTAAGTTATCAGCAGTAACTATAATGAACGAATTATCATTGCCAAACGTTTTCTCCCTGGTATCTAACTTGTTCTCATCATTATCATCATCATCATCATCATCTTGTTTCCAGTCTATGGCCGGGTCAGTTTAGTAAAATGCCTCCATCTTCCCTTGTCCTCTTTTTTGCACAACGCTCCTCCCATCTCTTTCTTGGCCTTCCTTGCAGTCTTTTTCCCTAAATAATTCATTTCAATTGTCTTCTCCGACTTCAATACATGCCCATACAGTCTCAGTCTTGCTTCCTCCACTCCTTCCTGGATAACTTCATTCCTAATCTTGTTTCTCCTCGTGACAACTAACAAAATGCTCCTCACAAACTTCATTCCCATGGGCTCCACTTTCCTAGTCTCTCCTACATTCAATGTTCAAGTTTCTGCTGCATATATTACAATAGGTACAAAGTACACTTTGTACAACACTTCATTACACTTCAAGGGCACTTCTCTTCTTCATAGCAGATCTGTTACACACCTTCAAAACAACTCTTCCTGCTGTCCTCTCATCATTAAATCCTCTCTACCTCCACCTTTCTCCTCAATCATGCTTCATAAATATCTTTCATTCTGTTCTTTTCTCAGCTCTTTTCCATCCAACTAAATTTATAGCCATACCCTCTTCCTTGTCATTACCATCACTTCACACTTCACCATGATAAATTTCATTACACATTTTTTTACTTCCTCATTCCATTCTTGTAGTTGTTCCTGTACTTCCTCTTCCTTCTACCCCCATACCATCAAGTCATTAGCTAACATCATGGCTTCCCTTCTTTCTCCCCAAGTTTGCCTCTCTCTTTGTTCATGACCACCACAAATAGTAGTGGTGAGAGAGCACTTTCTCTTGCTTCACTCCATTTTTTATTTGGAACAACTCCGTCCTCCCACTCTCCATCTTGACACAACTCCTGTTATCCTCATACATGTTTTTCACTCCCATTACAACTCTTTTTTCACTTTGACCTCCTCCATCACTTTCCAAACTTCATTCCTATTCAGGTTATCAAATGCCTTTTCCATATCCATAAATACCATTACCAAAGCTTTCCCAAATTCACACCTTCTTTCCATCAGCTGTTGTACGGCCAAGATCAAGTCTATTGTAGTCCTCTGTTCTCTAAATTCGTGCTGTCTCTCTCTCTCTCCACCTTCCTTTTATTTTATTTCTTATTCTATTTCCCAGTATTATCTCATATATTTTAGTACAATAGCACATTAGGGATATCCCGCTATAATTTGTACACCTCTTCCTGTTTCCTTTCTTGAAAATGGGTATTATAACTCCCTTTTTCCAGTCTTTTGGTACCTTGGTCTCCTTCCAAAGCACTCTCAACACCCTGTATAACCATTTTATACCTGATTCTCTTATCATTTCCACTGTCGATTCATCCACACCCGGTGCTTTTCCTTGTTCCATCCACCTTAATGAGTCTTACACCTCTTTCCTTCCTCCTCTTCTGCTATTTCATTCTTATCCGTTACCTCTTTTGGGTAGAACAACTTCTCTAAATATCTTATCCATAGTTTCTTTTCTACTGATCCTGTTTTCAACATGGTTCCTTCTTTATCCTTCATTCTAACTTCTTGTTTTTTCTTTCCCCTGTCTTATACCTATCTATGTAACACTTTCTTACTTCCTTACACATCCTATTGCAACATTTCTGTCAATTTTGATATCCAATCCTTCCTGGCTTCACATACCACTCGATTTGTTCTTATCTTCTTATTTCTATATTCTTCCTGTATCCTCATGCCTTTCCTTAAAACACCTTCTCCTGCACTGCTTCCTTCCCCCTGTCGTTCCACCAGGTTGTCTCCTTCAACTTCCTCTTATCACTTGTCCTTCCACACACCTTCTCTGCCGCTCCCACCACATTTCCCATTCCACCTCTATACTTTGCAACTCATCCTTTGGTATTAAGGTTCTTTCTTTTCTTAGGTGAAGATCTCGTTCCTCTTTATTTCTCAGCGTCCACACCCATATTCTTATTTCTTGTCTTACTACCTTTCTCCTACATTCCCGTCCCTTTATGTCTGCCACCAACAACCTGTGCTCACTATCTAAGGACATACTTAGTATTACCTTGATGTTTAAGGTTCATTTCTTCATCCAAGTGAAAGTAGTCTATCACCGATGTTGCTCCCCATCCCAACTGTATCTAGTGATTTTATTGCTTTCTCTTTCCTTCTTATACCAGTTGTTTGCCACTTTCATTTTATTTCTTGCACATAGTTCCAACAGCCTTCTACCCTACTTGTTTCTCTTTCCTCAGCCTTCCTTCCCTAACATCTCCTTAAACCCTCCTTTCTCCTTTCCTATGTTTGCGTTAAGATCCCCCACTACTACCCGACACTCCTATCCCATATGCCCTTCTCTCACCACCAAGCCTACTCCGTTTATCCTCCCTTCATTGAAGCCATTCCTTACGTCCTTCATGCCACTCCCTCTCCACTCCTAGAACATTCAATCTCCTCTCATCCATCCCTTCCACAATCTCTTCAGCCAGTGTACCAGTGTTCAGAATCCCTATCCACAGCTTCTGGTTATCAACAATTTTTACTCTTCAGCATTTTATTTTATTTATTTTCTCAAGTACTTTCTTTATTTTCTCAAGTACTTTGGTTTGTTTTCACCGCCGGCTTAATAAGCTTGTTGTAGCCTACATCTGAGTAGCGGGGCTGCCACTTATAGGTCCTCGGGTGAACCTTCTCTTGGTGGTAGCCTTCCATAAATGAGGTCTGTTATTTACATATATTAACTACATGGTAGAGACGAGAGAAAGTTACAGAGAAATGTGCCTACCTTTGAGTAGAGGGAGAGTGTGGAACCATCTAGGAAAAAACACTCGTGAGTACACCTGATCAAATTCAAACCTCGATCACTTTTATCGGCAATCTAGTCTAAATAAGAGTGACATTTTAGGCCACGTGACTACCAATGTGAGTATTGTTTTAAACAAGGGATTGTATTGACTTTCAAAAAATGAGAGATGAAGCAAATATATTATTATATATTATATTAATGATGGCCTCACCCGTAACGAGAATGGTTGATTGAAGTCTATCCTCATCATACCATAGTTTGAATTGAGCACAGACCAAATTGCTTTAATAGCACTGCTGAAAGTTTCCATTTGCTTTGGTTGACCGAGCTGCTCTCGGACAAAGTTGCCGTCAACGAGCTTCTCATAGTTGACACTGACAGGCACGAGGAGTGCATCTTGCACTATTCCGTCCATGTAGGCTTTAACTATGACACTGAGGAGTCCTCCTGGAAGTGAATATTATCATGAGAGGAGAGGAAGTTTAACTAGGACACTGAGGAGTCCTCCTGGAAGTGAATATTATCATGAGAGGAGAGGAAGTTTAACTAGGACACTGAGGAGTCCTCCTGGAAGTGAATATTATCATGAGAGGAGAGGAAGTTTAACTAGGACAACGAGGAGTCCTCCTGGAAGTGAATATTATCATGAGAGGAGAGGAAATTTAACTAGGACAATGAGGAGTCCTCCTGGAAGTGAATATTATCATGAGAGGGGAGGAAGTTTAACTAGCACACTGGGGAGTCCTCCTGGAAGTGAATATTATCATGAGAGGAGAGGAAGTTTAACTATGATACTAAGGAGTCCTCCTGGAAGTGAATACATAAGTTTGAACAGGCGACTGTAGAATATAAGCCTAAACCTTTTTGTGAAACAAGAAACAGGAACAACAGAATCTAAGAAAATTAATGTATTTAGACTACTTACAAAAGTGCATGGTAATAGTAAAAACCAAAGAGTAAAAGTTTTATTAATATCTTTTAACACTACACATCATTACACTTAATAGATAATACACTAAATCTTTACGATGAAAAAATGATGATAGTCAAGTTTTTGTGAAGCTTTTTATAAACCATACTTTACTAAATAAAAATGTTTATCAGCTGTACTGTACTTATTGTGATAATAATAATAATAATAATAATAATTATTATTATTATTAGCACCGCGTCTTACTACCCGTTCGGGTTATACGCACTTACGCTAATGTGTAATGGTAGAGTGATTGTGAGATGAAATGGAGGACCTACAGTTTAACGTGGAATCCGAACCACGGTGGAGGCCTGGCATTCCTCACATTCACAAGATGTCTTGTCAGAGGTGAAGGAAGGGTTTGGCAATCAGATAAATCTGTGCCGGGACCGAGGATTGAACCCCGGCCGCCAGCATAGAAGTCTTATTGTGATAATTGATTTGATATTTAATTTCGCTTTCAATTTCAGAATAAACTAAGTAAGGTCCCTTTCATTCATTTTTTTTTTAGTCCCGAGTTTTACTATCTTCTCAGGTTATATGTATATGTACTAATTTATGCTAGGAATGCATAAGGTTGAATTTAGAGGAGGTGTGACCACATATGCGTGGAAGGAGAGTGGAAAGCAATTTTGAAAAAAAAAATATCTCAGTACACTTCACCGGGATTCGAACCCTGACATTCCTGTCATCAACAGTATAGTGTAACACAAGAGTGATGCCTTAAACAATGCAGCCACCAAATCAGGTTTCATGAATGTTTAGCCACTTGTATCTGGTTGAAGAAATCGAAAGTGCTTCAGGAAGTATGACGGCGTGAATATGTTAAGACATGGATAGTGCATCACTCAGACATACAAAACAGCTTGAACCAAGTAAATCACACCATAGAGAAATTTTCTGCAGCAGATATTGAATAATTGAATCAAATTTATAATATAATAATTAGACGTGTGTGAAGGCAGTTTTTACAGTTCTAGGTGAAGTTGAATCCAAGTTTTAATAAACTACTGTAGTGGCCTGAATATAGTGCTACGTTTTTCTTATTCAACAAATTGTACTCTTATTAAACGGGCCCCCTAACATTTTTCATTGAAAAACTGCCAAATGCCTACAAATGTCTATGTTTTAGAACAGGTACTAAATTTGACCTTGAAACGAGGATACAAACTTACCAGAAAACTCTATCCCTCAAAGTTTACAATTAAAAGCACAACAAAACACATCATTATGTAATTTTCGGGGTATATCAGTCCCCTTATTCTGCTGAAGTAACCTAGAAATTACATAACACACACACATACACATACATCTATTAAATAGAGAATCTGAGACCTTAGCTCAGTCGGTAGCGTGTCTGTCTACTGAGCTAAGGGTTCTGGGTTCGAATCCCAGCATGGCTGGAAAATGTATCATTGGTGAAATGTGGGTGTATCCTTAACAGTGATGAATTAATGACCTGGGACTGGTTGTTGTGTCTGTCCTAGTCTCAAGTTATATTATAAGACATATGAAGCTACAACAGGCCTAGGCAGCCAGTAGTGGAAAATATATAGCCTGAATAAAACAATGAGCCCGGTCAAAGGCTGGAAACTGTAGTGAATGTAAAAATATTAAACAGAGAAAATAAGCACAGAGAAACGAGACGCTGTAAATAGTCATGAGATTACAATGACCAATGTTGCCAACATAAAGTATAAAACTCGTGTATTGAATCTTACATCAAGTTTTGGGTTTATTTAAATGACTTAATTTAAAAAAATAACATAACACTTTAAAAGACAACAGTTCACTGGTACTTTCATTTGTTTATCATTATGATCTAATATTAACTTTTATTTTTATTTTCTGACTTATTTTTAATTGTATCTCTTTGTGCATGTGTCAATGACAGTTTATTTACATGTGTGTTGTCTATGGATCATTATTAAGGTTTTATCTTTATCAAATACGTAAGAAATACCTTTCATTATAATAAAATTAATTAGTACCTAATGGCTTGGAAATGTACAAGACAGTGTAGAAAAAATGTAAAGTAATTGATTATGGAAAATTGAAAATCAACCATTTGAGAAATAAATGCAAAATTTAGAGCTAAAATATTATTTTTAGGGCTCTGCGAGTACTCATATTCCGAGCTTTGAACCAAGCTCGCTTCTTAAGCTCGAGATAAAGATCAAAAGTTTTGTAGGTTCGTCATTTTCGAGCTTTCACTTGATGTAATTAATAATCAATTTTTAAAATGCAATAGTATGTTTAGTCTATTTAATTGTGATAATATCAGCATTCCCACTTATAAATCATTCAGTTGCTTAACAAATTGTTATTATGTGGTGTAGAGCACTAGGCTAAATCATGGTTTAAATTAGGAGGGATAGCCAGCACACTTACCTTGGTGATACTGGAGTAGAAATTGTTTAGATATAACAGGTTTCCCCATACTGCAATCCTCCACCACTACACAACTTGTCTTCAAGGAACCTCCAAAAGTAACCTATAAGCAACCAGCCAATCTACGCAACTTACTTGTAAAACCCAAACTGCCGGACCCCACTATTCAACCCGAACCCAAACAAATATCAGGTTACTTTCCCTGCAACTGCACCCCCTGCAAAACCTGCTCAATACATAAACCAACAAATTCATTCTCCAGCAACATAACTAAAATAAATTATCCTATAAAAGGCTACCATACTTGTGATTCTGAAAACCTCATCTACCAACTGGAATGCAACCAGTGTCAAGCACAGTACATTGGTCTCACAACAGAAACACTAAGAAAGAGCATGAATGGTCATCGACATGACACAAAAATGAAAAATAAAGAGAAGCCTGTAGCAGCACATGCCGAAACCCATAATTGTGACTTTAATAACTGTTACACAACCAAGGTGGTCAAATCCCTGAACAAAGCAATATGCAACCCTTCACAATTAAGGATATGGGAACTGGCCCATCAATATATCATCAAATCCAGACAAGCCCCCAACCTCAACCTTAGATAATTCCTCTCCTTCCTACCAGCACACTTATTATTAGATTCAATATAACATTATTCATAGTGCTGCTATCTATACAATGATTACATTCAATATAACATTATTCATAGTGCTGCTATCTATACAGTGATGTCATAACTGAAAAACAGTCAGCTGTGGACAGTCAACCTTACAGTTCAACCAAGAAATCAGTCTACTCTCCTGACCTGATGAAGCTGTCTGTGACAGTGAAAGCTTGTACTTAACAATGTGTTTATGTGTTTTTTAGTGTTATATCTAAACAATTTCTAGTCCAGTATCACCTAGGTAAGTGTGCTGGCTATCCCTCCTAATTTAAACCATATTTGTAAAAATATGATATTATTACTATTATTATAAGAAAAGCTCGCAACAAGACTAGAACGATCGTTACCTTTGGGCATACAGGTTTTGCCTGTGCGGGTTCTGCCGCCCTCAATGAAGAACTCCATGTTGTGGCCAGCACTCAAACAAGCCATCATATAGGTGTGGAGCACAGCCCTATACACAGTGTCCTTGCGACCTTGAACCGGGTCCATGCGCCGCTTTATGAAGAACGCTCCCAGGCCGCGCAGCAGCCACCTTTAACAAATACTGATCTTTTGAAACAAACTGATCATCACAAGCTAGCGCCAAAAACAATATGACACTAAATAAAACCACTGGCTATAGAACAATCATACAAAAAACTAGTCAGTCTTCGTGTTGTGTGAGCAATATATTATTATTACCATCTTCAGTACGCACGGGGAAGAGAAGAGCAAACAATGAACATCAGAGAACAGTTCCCACACTTGCACTGCCACAATTCAACAAAAAGGTGAGATTTGTCTCTTAGATGAAATGAACCACTAGCAAACATTCTCTCTACCTCTGTTTCACTATTTTATAACTTACCACTTTGAAATATAAAATGTTAGGTATGGGGCCCTTGAATCCTTAAAGATATGTTGATTTTCCAAATGAAGTTTGTTTTGGAGGTCTAATACTGCTCACTGGTGGCTTAGAACCAACTATTATTATAGAATAAATGTAACAACCAGGCCCCATACCAGTAATTTAACACTTAGTTACTATTTGTTTTTTATATTATAATATTTTATTTATATTTCCCCCTATGTTCATAATTTTTTTCCTAGATTTGGATTGGTAAAATTGTGGATTTGACCCAACTATATAAAATACGTAATATCATTTCCTAAGGTATGTTCCCGAAAAACACAAAAGAAAAGGAAAATAGAAACTATAACAAATGACAGGGAACATGTTTAGGAACAAGTAAAAAGAAATATTTTCTAACAAATTGTACAAAACCTAGAAATATAATAGAATCAAATCTAAATAAATGTAATATAGTTATTTATTTGATGTATTTAATGTATACTTTATGAACCGAGTGATTATATTAACACAATATTTATTAATGAACTTTATATATATTAGGCACCCCATCCAGCTCTCGGCCATTAATTCATTAGCGTGAAAGGGTAAACCATAATTTCACCAATGATACATTGTTTGGCCAAGATAGGAATCGACCCCGAGACTCTTAGCTCAATGGATAGAAACACTGCCATCTAAGCTAAAGTGTCGGACTTTAGTATAGTTCTATGAATATAAAATCCCTCTATTATATAAAGGTGTAAAGGGTATTAAATTAGGAATCTTTTTACAAATTTAAGAGTGCATTCCCTAGGAAAAACTAGAAATATCCCTTCACCCGAAGACAGGTATCTTCTGATTGTTCCCAGCTGCAAACTGGGGAGGTTTGATGCTGTTATCTGTCTGTTATCTCTAGAGTAAACTAACAATATCCCCTCACCCAAAGACAGGTATCCGGAGATTGTTCCCAGCTGCAACCTGGGGAGGTTTGATGCTGTTATCTGTCTGTTATCTCTAGAGTAAACTAGCAATATGCCCTCACCCAAAGAC